>JANRMT010062794.1:2532272-2549979 GCA_026402145.1 Polypterus bichir lapradei
TTTTACAGGTTTTTTTTTTTTTTTTTTTGTTACTTTCTCTCCTAGTCTTTGCAGTGCAGAATGTAAAAGGCAGATCAGGGCTGAATTACATTTGATTGCAGAAAAAGAGCATGTTTATGCCATGTAACAAGGTCATTAATAACCACATCAAGAAACTTCGAACTTTCATAAGATTTTAAATTCAAACCGCTTAAGTGGGAAGCAAAAAATCCATTTGTTGCAGCATAACAAGTGACTCCTCTTTCTCACCTATAATAAAAACTGGAAACAATCCTATTTGTATATTCCTAATGTCTTTCAAGTATTTTTCTGTATATTAAAAACATTTGGTGAAGTTGTTGTTACTGGTCATATGAGTTTGATGCTGTGATGCATTACGTCATTGCTATGGGTGTACTTAAATGAGTACAAAGATCCAAATATCTCAAGTATTTTATTAGGATAAAAAATGATTGACAATTTTGTTTTTATTTAGTGTTTCTTGACCTTGACTCTCTTAGTGATTTCAATGTTGCTTTACTCACCTTTGATTAATTCATATTCAGGTATGGTGAAACAATATAACTATTTATACTTTATCAGCCTTTGCTGAAATATGCTAAACCTGCTAACAACAAACAATTAAAATCTCTACATGATTTGTACAAATTTACAATTTGTATTTACTGTATGTGATTTCATGCCAGTTGCCAAATTCATGTAAATAGCTCACAAACCTTTTGCATTTCTCCAACCTTCTCCAATTGTTCAAGAAGATTAGCCTTTGCCAGTGCAACTTCTGACTCCAGCTTATCATATTCCCTCCAGGACCTTTCAATTTCCTGTTTTAAAAGAAGGATTTAAGTGTTCCTTTTAAAAATATGCATTCATTTTAGTTGTCATTTGTTTTGATTGCTGATCTTTATGAATTAATAAATAGCCCTTCTATAGTAGTTTTTCTTTTGTTAGGGTTCAATTTACCTCACAATGTGGTGAAAATCTATGCTATAGGGGAAAGATAGGCACTGTTAACTTGTGTATAGTCTTCTAATTGGCCAAAAGAGCCTGACACATGCCTGAAGAGAACTTATATATTGCTTATCTTTACATTCTGTTAAATGATTAAGAGAAAGATAATAAAGTGGAGAGTAGTTTCTTCAAATCTCCAGATTGATTAGAACATTATAACAATCTAGATGAGAACAGGCCATTCTGCCTGTTCAAAGCTCACCAGTGCTATCCACTTAATTCTTCTAAAAACACATCAAGTCTAGTTTTGAAATTTCCTAAAGTGTTACTGTCTATGATGCTACTTGGTAGCTTATTCCAAACATCTATGGTTCTCTGTGTAAAGAAAAACTTCCTAATGTTTGTGCCAAATATACCATTAACAAGATTCTAACTGTGTTCCCGTGTTCTTAATGAACTCATTTTAAAATAACAGTCTTGATCCACTGTATTTCATAATTTTAAACAATTCAATCATGTCACCTCTTAATCTTCTTTTGCTTAAACTGAAAAGACTCAGCTCCCCAGAGGGGACTGGGCGGTCTCATGGTCTGGAATCCCTACAGATTTTTTTTTTTTTTTCTCCAGCCGTCTGGAGTTTTTATTTTGTTTTTTCTGTCCCCCCTGGCCATTGGACCTTACTCTTATTCGATGTTAATTAATGCTGATTTATTTTGTTTTCATATTGTGTTTTTTATTTTTCTATTCTTTATTATGTAAAGCACTTTGAGCTACTGTTTGTATGAATATGTGCTATATAAATAAATGTTGTTGTTGTTGCTCTTTTAATCTTTCTTCATAATTCATCCCCTTTAGCCCTGGAATCAGCCTATTTGCTCTTCTCTGGACCTTTTCTAGCACTGCTATGTCCTTTATGTACCCTGGAGACCAAAACTGCACACAGTAAAGCTTGAGCATAACCTCCTTGGACTTGTACTCCATACATTGTGCTATATAATCTAACATTATTTTTGCCTTCTTAATGGCTTCTGAACACTGTCAGGAAGTTGACAGTGTAGAGTCCACTACGACTACTAAATCCTTCTCATAAGGTGTACTCTTGATTTTCAGACCTCCCTTTGTGTATTCAAACCTAACATTTTTACTTCCAATGTGTAATACTTTACCTTAACTGATATTAAATTTCATCTGTCAAAAAGCTTCCCGAGCCTATATGCTGTCCAAGTCCTTCTATAATTATTTAATGGAATCCAAATTATTTGCCAATCCACCTATCATGGAATCATCTGCATATTTAACCAGCTTGTTACTGCTATTCCAATCTAAATCATTTATATATATATATATATATATATATATATATATATATATATATATATATATATAAAATGGCACAGGCCCTAGCACTGACCCCTATAGAACACCACTCTTAACATCAGCCAATTCTAATAAGGTTCCTCACACCATCACCCTCTGCTTCCTGTGTCTAAACCAATTCTGCAACCATCTAAAACATCACCCTGAACTCCAGCTTCTTTAAGTTGGATGCCCAACCTCTCATGTAGCACTCAAAATGCTTTCTGAAAGTCAAGATAAATAATATATGCCCCACTTTGATTATTGCTGCTTGGAGGTGCCCAGTTACCCATTTTATATAACTGGATAATACTTGCCATTTTCCAGTCCTTTGGAATCTACCCAGTGCTCAGTGACTTCCTAAAAATATGTGTCAAGGGTTTATATATGTATTTGCTAGCCTCCTTAACAACTTGAGAGTAAATATTATCTGGTCCTAGTGATTTATTCAATTTCAGCCTATTTAATACAATACAATTTATTTTTGTATAGCCCAAAATCACACAAGAAGTGCCGCAATGGGCTTTAACAGGCCCTGCCTCTTGACAGCCCCCCAGCCTTGACTCTTTAAGAAGACAAGGAAAAACTCCCAAAAAAAACCTTGTAGGGAAAAAAAAATGGAAGAAACCTTGGGAAAGGCAGTTCAAAAAAAGACCCCTTTCCAGGTAGTTTGGGCGTGCAGTGGGTGTCAAAAAGAAGGGGGTCAAAACAATACAATACACAGAACAAAACAAATCCCCAATAAAGTATAAAATATAAAAAAATGACAAGTATGGAGCAGAATTTAACAGTAGATGATATCCCATAATATGATTTGGATTTATTTAGAGTCTTCAATACCTCAGCCATCATAATCTGAGCAGTACCTCTCCTTCTACAATTTCCAAATCCTTCAGTACCTCCTTAGTAGTTCTGCTTACTGCTGGGAGGTTACCCACTTCCTCACTTGTGAAGACCTCAGAAAAATTCAACTTTAGAGAGTCCGCTGTTTTGCTGCCTGTATCTTTTAATTCCCCTTTACTATTTATGATGCACTTCACATCCTCCTTCACTGTTTTTTTACTACTAAAATAATGAAAGTATCTCTTAGGGTGATCTTTTGCCTAATCTGCTATATTCCTTTCCAACTGTCTTTTAGTCTCCATAATATCTTTCTTAATGGTTGCCCTCATGTTCTCATATACTCTACAATTCACTTTGGAGTTATCAGTCTTATATGCCTTACTAGGGGGTTCGCCCCCTGCTCGCCAAGCCCAACTGGCCTGCACTATGCACCAGCCAGCACTATGCACCAGCCACTTTGCATCTCTGCCGCTTGCATTGTGAAGAGGGGGGCTGAACACACCCCAAGGAGATGCAGTCGCTCCTCCGAAAACCCCTCTTAAATGGTGATACAGTGGGAAACAAATACAGTTTTTTTTTACCTCCTCTTTCCTCGATTAGCTGCTGTGCCGCGTAATCTGTATCGAGCTTGGGGCTTTGAACATTTAAAAGCCTGTACAGCAGCTGTCCTACTTTTTTTCTTTTATTTCCGGCCCAGGGCTTGGTTAAATCTCTTGGCACAAAGCCTTGTCTTGCGGGACATGAGTTCTCGATATTTTTTAGTTTATAATTTAAAAACAGAATAAAAATCTGAAAATCTAGCAACATCACATTAAAGTTCAATAAATTCTGAAAAGAATGATACCAAACATATATATGTAGGTTTTAAAATAAGCCCGATTTAACTCTTTTAGGGCTATTTTTTTTTTTGTTTCTTTTCTCCCAGGGCTGAATATTTTTCCAAAAACTAACTTTTTTAAAAAAAGAACACAAAGCAATTGTTTAACATATCAAATCAGCAAAAAATATTTACTTTTGACAAATGTTACTGTCTTGCATGTTGTATGAGCCTGCATAATATATGATTTCACATACATATCACATACATGTTACACAGCAAAGTCCTGCAAAGTATGATATCGCTCAAAGCAGCCAATTGCATGTATTGCTACATTGCACTGCTTACAATATGTGTTGCATTGGTGCCTCCTTTTCAATTGTCTGTTGCTGCAGTTTCTCACATATATTGTTAGTGTGTACTGTAGAGAGACAAGTCACCCGTTTGACATCGTGCCATGCCAATGCCACCAAGTTTTTCGCCAGCATGAAAACCGGATGTCACCTCTTTTCCTGTGAAAGCATGTGTCTCCTGTTCACCCTCACTGTGTCACAAGCTCCAATTCCCCTGCTCTGTAGCTCCATGAACAATTCTGGGCATGTATAAAAATTGTCCATGTACACAACATGACCAAAATGTTCATAGCCCTGAAGCAACTCCATCACAAACTGACTTGTCAAGGGACAGTTCTCTCTTTGAAAGAAATACTTTCTTGTATATGTAATTACTTTCAGGCAGAAACCAGTGTTTGCTTCTGCCAGCACAAAATCCTTTATGCCATACTTTGTGGGCTTGTCTGGCATATATTGTCAGAAAAAGGGCGTCCCTTTTATTTTATCATAGATTCATGCACAGACAAATCACGACCAGGCTGATAAAATTGTTTATATGTTGGTTCCACAATGTCAAGCAGGGGCTGAACTTTATACATGGGGTTATAGCCTGGCTCACCCCTTGGGACTTGCTTCTGGTTATCACAGAAGTGAATAAAACTTTGCAGCAGCACGTTCTTATCACGCGTCATAACCTTTCCAAAACCACAAGGGGAAAAAGCACATTTTGATCAATGCTCCCTGAAGTTATATCACCTGTCTAGTCCCATCTCTATTTGTAATGCCACAAAGCCCATTCATCTCTTCTTTTGTCGTGGGTTTCCACTTTGAAAAACGAGAATGTGGTGCAAGCGCAGCCGGCAATTCAAAAAATTGCTCTGCATACCTGTTTGTCTCGTCTGACAGTAGCTGAAAAGCAGCATCAGGAGAGAGTAGCCTGAAGTAGTCCAGCGGCTGGTAATCTGTCGTGTCCAACAGCAAGCCATGCTGTCTTATGAAGTCCGGTAGCCAGTTTGGCTCCCACGGATCAATGTCTGGGTATTCCTCCCACACGAACCTTCCTGTAGGTGCGTCGGCTGTACGAATGCGCTAGGCTGGCAGCCGATCAGCTGGGGCGGTATCGGCTGGTGTCCGATCAGCTGATGCCAGTTCCTCACTCTCTTGCTCGATCTCCTGATCACTGTCAACAAAATCAGATTCTGAAAAATCAGAGTCTGACTCAGCGATAATGCGCAAAACATCATCTGCCGATTATTTTCTTTTTTGCACTTGCTTCTCCCCCTCTTGAGATGTCAACGCCATCTTGCCTTTGTTTACATTTCGTAACTCATGCACACGCAAGGAATAGATGCTGAGTCCATGAGTCTAACATTCCTCCGAGCAGAGACGGAATGCCTGTGACATAAAAGTGAGTTTTGTTGCTGTTAATAGCTGATTGTCGCCCTCTACCCCTGGATGTCGACTTTTGTCGACATGCGCCCTCAACCCCTCCTGTCAACAAAAGTAGACACCTGCCCTAAAAGAGTTAAAGCGTGACATAAAATAGTTGCACAAAATTGTCGCACTTTTGGAATTAGGACTTATATATACAGTAAAACCTTGGATTGCGAGTAACTTGGTCTGCGAGTGTTTTGCAAGACGAGCTAAAATTTTTAATAAATTTTAACTTGATAAAAGAGCGAGGTCTTGTAATACGAGTAGTACGTATACGCTTTGTCTGCTGAGCATCATGTGATCACAACTGAGCTGATGGTTCTTCTATCTTGCTGCAGGATTGTGGGTAATCGTCTCGCATTCTCGATCTCAGCATCTTATTGATAGACATTTTATTGATTATATACCTCCAACAGGAGACTAACAGAATCCAACTCATACCTGTGCAGTGAGATGTTGAAAAACTGTTAAATCTGGAAAGAAAATCCGAAAAGAAACATGCCATTATTGTCCCGACTGTGACGTTGGATTGTGTCTTTCACTGTGCTTTAAGATTTGCCATACATAGGACTCATTTTGAGATTATATACTGTTTTGGCATAATTAGTAGTATTAATATTACTGGTATTTGTTAATTTCATATTATTTTTTTAATAGTCATTACTATTATTATTTGTATCATTATTATACTTTTGAGATTTAATAAAAATTTAATTTTTCATGTCAAAAAAAAAAAGCAACGCTTTTTACATATTTTTATGGAATAAAATGCAATGCTAAGGAGGTTAAACAATCCTTGACTAGCCTACTCATACTCCACCCCAATACATTGGTGCTCCTCCAGTTCAGATATAACCTGTTGTGGCGAAACAGGTCATGTGTTCCAAAAGAAGCTCCAATGCCCCATAAATCTATATCCTTCTACCTTGCACCAAGATCTGAGTCACGCTTTAAGCCTTGTAATCTCCTCAGTCTTACCTGGACTGGAGTGTGGCACAGGCAGAACTTCAGAGAAGAGTATCTTGTCAGTTTTGCTCCACAGCCTGGCACCTAACTCTTTGAATTTGGATTGCAAAACTGACAGACTATCCTTATGTATGCCATTTGTTCTAACATGGACAATGACAACTGGATCCACCCCCACTTTGTTCAAGAGCCTATCCACCCTTCCAGGGAGGTCCCCCACTTGTGCACCCGGAAAGCAACACACCATGCAAAACTCCCTGTCTCTGGAGGAAACCTGCACTTCAGTTCCCCTAATGAATCGAGTCCCCAACTATTACTACCTCTCTCTTTCTGGGAACTGGTTTTGGGCTGTCCTGTTGGGGCTCCTCATCCCTGTCTATCACCTCAGAAACATCAGATACAATGCCCAGCTCCACAAGGACCTGAAAGCGGTTTGACACTTCTAATTCTGGGGTTGATGCCCCCAGACAGTGAGCACCCATAACCTTTTGCCTTATGACCGTAACCCACCTATCTCTACCTGTCAGGTCTGGAATCTTCTCCCACGGCACCTTGGGGTGCATCTTGCTAAAGGACACCTGGGCCAGGTCTGCCAATTGTCTACTACAATGCAGGCCAGCCAACTCCTCCTCCAGTACAGCAACCCTGAGCTTGAGGTGCTGGATCAGCTGGCATTTCCTGCAGATGTAGCCCTCATAGGTGACTGGCTCCTCCAAGCCATCATCTAAAAAGTCCAAAATCCAAAAGGACTTGCATTACACTGGCCTCACTGTTAAAATTTGATTCAGGATTACTAAAACTGCCTTAGCCTTTTCTTTTTGTTTAATTAAAATTAAATGATTTACCTTAAATGGTAAAACTAAAAAATTAGGCTAAAGAAAATAGATTATAGAACTGCTAAAGCTATTTCACACCTTCTGTCCCATTTAGCTTAATTAGTTACTTACAGATGCCAATATCAGTTACTGCTGCTCTCTACCCTGCCTCCTCGATGCTAGTTCAAATACAGATAACAACTACATGTACAAGTATAAGGAACTTTTCGAAGTGCATCTTCAAACACCCACTACTTTTGCTCCTGTGCAGGTGAAAAAAAACAAAAAACCCTTCTAAAGGGAAAAAAGCTTCAAAAATTCTGCATGGTTCCTTAGCGGAAACCAAAACTCAAGTTTATAGGAGCAAAATGCATTTTTTTTAAACTCACTCTCACACCACAGAAAACCCAAAAACTTTCAGCAACCTGTCTTGTTTGCATAATTGATGTCAGCATGTCCTCTCTCTCCAGATAGAATCTGCCATAGAAACTCACTGACAGAGTGGGAAATATAAAGTACTATTTTACTCTGAATGCTTTTAATTCAGAGGATCATAGACAAAAACATTTGTAAATAAAAACAAATTATGTATTATGTATTATTACGTTTCTCACACTTGTGCCCCTCTTCCATCTCTCCATGCTCATTATTATTTAGCAGCCTAAAATTAAGGACACACATTGCATTTCTTTAAGGTTTAGAAAATGTTAAAATCTATTTAGCTTTTAATATTTAATAAAAAATAATAAAAGTACTTCATTATTGAAAAGTACTCAATTTCAAAAAAACAAACCAATGACTGTAAGCCAAAGTGGTTTATTTAAGTTGCTATATACACTATTACTGCAATTTTCAAGACAGGTTAACCACTTTTGTAGCTGTGTATTATGCAATACACATCACACAGTCTTTGCATTTTAAATTATATGTATATAGTTCAAAAGTTCATCTGAAATAGAGATAAATGGTATACAACAATCATTTATGTATGGATAAAACAGCAATTCAAAAAAATTCACTGTATTCTTTTATTTCTGTGTTTCCACCCCTTGTAGAAATTACATTTGAGTATGTCATTCAAACTCTGTAATTCTTTTGCTTTCGCTGAAAATATGGGACATATTTACTAAAGAATAAAGACAACAAGCAGAACAGATGCCAGGAATGTTCCGGGAGAGAAAACTGAGGAAGATTATTGTGGCTATTAACCCAGAATTATACTCTTAGGTGCTTTGCAAGGCACCTTGTACTGATGTGTACTGTGAAGAGAACTATATAATGTTTGACTGATTTATTATTATAATTCAAATAAACAACAACATAAGATTTTCACAGAGATTCTGATGATTGTATATTACAAGTTGCCTAAAGTGCACAAGAATACGTAGGACATTACTTTTAATGAATGCACATTTTCAGGAAAGCTTGAAATTAGTAAATAAATGAAATTAAGTATAGAATACATTCAAATTAAAGAATTTCTTGTTCATCCATTGCTATACATTTTTGTTTTCTTTAATACTAAGGAAAATGTTTTTATAATCATAAATTACACTTTCATCACAATTTGTCTTGTAACTTGCAGAGAATACTTTAAAAAAAGAAAAAGTTAAGAATTGTACTGTGATTTAAACATGCTTAGCCCAGCATAAAAACAAATCACAATTTGAAGGGAATACAAAACAAGAGAATAATACAGGGACATCACTCACAGCGTTGGCTCGAGAAAGTTCTCGACATGTGCTCAAGAGTCCATTCTGTAGTACATCCCTCTGCTGGATCACATTCTGAATAGCTATGGGGTTTTCGCCATTCATTTCAATTTCTTGACTAGCTGAAAGCAAGGCTTGTTCGAGAGTGTGCTGTGGTAAGGTACAAGAAGAACTATTCATTATTACTGTTGTTATGTAAAAGGATTTTCATTTAGATTTTTGGTAACAACCACATATACTTTTTTTTTTTTTTACCTTTTCTCTATGAAGTTGCTGGAGCTTTTCTTCCTGTGTCCTGACAAGCTTGTCCTGCTCACACAGACGGCTGAGCTTAGCCTGCAAAAATGACAGTAAAAGTCAGGTGTGTTTTTAAATTTGCTGGAGGCACTTCATATTGCAAAGCAAGGTTAATTTTCACTGGAAATGTACAATAATAACTTACAAAAAACAGATTTAGAAATGATTGTTTTTCAGATAGTTTCATGTATAATATATGAACTTACAGTCATGGAAATTAAGGAAATCATTCAATTCTATGATTTCATTAATCAAGGTCTAAATCAGAATTGTGTTGTCATGAATCTCAATACACAGAGAAATCATACCTCAGATGACAAGTAAAATACAACAGATTTCAACATATTGTTATTTTTTTTTCACACAGGGTTGTGTTTACATCAAGTTAAGAAGGAAGGACATCACCGTTACCTCAGAGATGCAATTGTTGCTGCTCAACAACATCTGTATGTGGCCATTCGTAACAATTTGGAATTCACTATTCTACACACACCTTGGCGAGAGTGTTAATTATTCATATTCACAACGGTACAATTAGAATGAGACTGAACAAGTATGGCCTTCATACAAGGGACACAATCGAAAGTCCATTCTCCCCAAAAATGATATAGAGCAAATTTTCTAAATTGCATCTGAACAAACCACACAAATTCTGTAACAATAACTCCTGAAATGATGAAACCAAGGTGGATATAATTGGTCATCATATACAGTGCCATGGTTGACAAAAAACAAACAGCGTATCACTGCAAACAAATCAAATCAACTGTTAGGCATGGTGGCAGAAGGGTGGTGATTTGGGCTTGTTTTGCAGTCACAAGACCTGGGAAATTTGCAGACATCTGGACAACTATGAACTCCACTTCACACCAAAATATTCTTGACACAAATGTAAGACTGTCTGTTTGACTGCTTAAGCTGGGACAAAACTGTATCAACAAAACAACGATCCCAAGCATAGCAACAATTCAACATCTGAATGGCTAATAAAAGAAAAAAAATCAAGATGTTGGAATGTCCAAATCAAAATCCACACCTCAATCCCATTGAGATACTCTGGTGGGATCTTAAGGGACTTATACATAAATGGACGCCCTCAAACATTAATGAACTGAAAGAACGTTGTAAAGAAGAGTGGGCCAAAAGTTCTTCACAGTGTTATGAGAGACCAATCAACAGTTATTGCTGACCAAAGGCTGGTGTACATGTTACTAAATTATAGGGTTTACTTATTTCCCCCCAAATACAGTAGTTTCTGAATGTTTGTTTACTTTTTAGAAAAGAATAATATATTGAAATCTGTTTTATTT
Source organism: Polypterus bichir lapradei (assembly GCA_026402145.1). Classification (NCBI taxonomy): domain Eukaryota; kingdom Metazoa; phylum Chordata; class Cladistia; order Polypteriformes; family Polypteridae; genus Polypterus; species Polypterus bichir. The sequence continues at coordinate 2,543,103 of JANRMT010062794.1, forward strand.
GTTATCTGAGGTTAGATTTTTCAAATTATCGAAGTTGGTGATGACAATTCTGATTTAAACCCTGATTAATAAAATCATAGTCTTTAAGGTGGGAGTACTTTCTTTCTCACATGCTCATACCTGTATATATAATATATTAATCTATATATACAGTGATCCCTCGCTGTATCTTGCTTTGACTTTCACGGCTTCACTCCATCACAGATTTTAAATGTAAGCATATCTAAATATATATCACAGATTTTTATGGGTCTTTTAATTTATGGTACATGCTTCCTCAGTTGGTTTCCCCAGTTGATTTCATACAAGGGACGCTATTGGCAGATGGCTGAGAAGCTATATGTTTCCAACGTGGTGCTTGGCATACAGTACTTCCCGAACAGCATGTATTGATTTGTGATTGTTTGCTTTTCTCTGTTTCTCTCACTCTCTCTGACATTCTCTGCTCTTGACGGAGGGGGTGTGAGCAGCTGCTCTGTCCGGCGGTGCTTCGCATACTTAAAAGTCGAACAGCCCTATTGATTTTTGATTGTTTGCTTTTCTTGCTCTCTCTCTCTCTCTGACATTCTCTGCTCCTGAGGAAAGGGGTGTGAACTGAGTGGCTGTTCGCACACTGGCCTAGAGGATACGGACACTCCTCTAAAAAATGCTGAAAGACTACCTTCACATTGATCCCTTCCTTGCAGCTGCTTGGCGGTGCTTCGCATTCTTGACAGCTGAACAGCCCAATTGATTTTTGATTGTTTGCATTTCTCTCTCTGACATTCTCTGCTCCGGAAGCGCACTCCTTTGAAGAGGAAGATATGTTTGCATTCTTTTAATTGTGAGACGGAACTGTCATCTCTGTCTTGTCATGGAGCACAGTTTAAACTTTTGACCAAAGGGTGTTATTTCATGTCTAGAGGGCTCTAATAATGTTAAAAAACGTATTTAGAAGGTTGTAAACAGGTTTTCTATGCTCTAACTGCAAAAATATTCAATTTATAAATAAAGAATCCTATTTCAAGGAAATTAATTTATCACGGTAGAGTCTGGAACGGATTAACCGCGATAAACGAAGGTTTACTGTATATATTTTTAATCAGAGCATTGCATCAAGTCAATGAAACTTCTGGGATATTGATCTGGTCAGTTAAGTAGTAGAGGGGGTTATTAATCAATTTCAGCTGCTTTGGTGTTAATGAAATTAACAACAGGTGCACTAGAGGGGCAAAAATGAGACAACCCCCAAAACAGGAACGGTTTAACAGATGGAGGCCACAGACATTTTTCCCCTCCTCATCTCTTCTGACTATTTTTTCACTAGTTTTGCATTTGGCTATGGTCAGTGTCACTAATGGTAGCATGAGGCGATACCTGGATTCTACGGAGGTTACACTGGTAGTCCATCTTCTCCAGGATGGCACATCAATACGTGCCATTGCCAGAGGGTTTGCTGTGTCTCCTAGCACAGTGTTAAGGGCATGGAGGAGATTTTAGGAGACAGGCAGTTACTCTAGGAGAGCTGGACAGGGCCGTAAAAGATCCTTAACCCATCAGCAGGGCCTGTATCTGATCTTTTGGGTAAGGAGGAACAGGATGAGTACTGCCAGAACCCTAAAAAAATGACTTCCAGCAGGCCTTTGGTGTGAATGTCTCTGACCAAACAATCAGAAACAGATTTTATGAGGGTGGCCTGAGGGCCAGACGTCCTCTAGTGGACCCTGTGCTCACTGCCCGGCACCGTGGAGCTCAAGTGGCATTTGCCATAGAATACCAGAATTGGCAGATCCACCACTGGCGCCCTGTGCTTTTCACAGATGAGAGCAGGTTCACCCTGAGCATATGTGACAGACACGAAAGGGTCTGGAGAAGCTGTGGAGAACGTTATGCTGCCTGTAACATCGTTCCGCATGACCGGTTTGGTGGTGGGTCAGTGATGGCCTGGGGAGGTATATCCATGGAGGGGCACACAGACCTCTACAGGCTAGACAACGGCACCTTGACTGCCACTAGGTATCAGGATGAAATCCTTGGGCCCACTGTCAGACCCTATGCTGCTGCAGTGGGTCCTGGGTTCCTCCTGGTGCACGACAATGCCTGGCATCATGTGGCAGGAGTATGCAGACAGTAGGATGAAGGAATTGATACCATTAGCTGGCCTCCATGCTCACGTGACCTAAATCCAATAGAACACCTCTGGGACATTATGTTTTGGTCCATCTGATGCATCAAGGTTGCACCTCAGACTGTCCAGGACTTCAGTGATGCCCTGGTCCAGATCTGGGAGGTGATCCCCCAAGGACACCATCCGTCGTCTCATTAGGAGCATGCCCCGACGTCAGGCATGCATACATGCATGCATGCATGCATGTGGGGGCCATACAATCTACTGAGTACGATTTGTGTTGCTGCAATGAAATTTCGGCAAAATGGACTAGCCTGACGCATCATGTTTTCACTTTGATTTTCGGGGTTTCTTTGAATTCAGCCCTCTGTAGGTTGATCATTTTCATTTCCATCAAATGACGTGGCATCCTTTTGTTCCTAACACATTACCTAGTCCATTTCAGTACAGCTATACAGCATGACTTTTTTCCGATTGAGATCTGATGTGTTTTCAAACTGTTCCTTTACTTTTTTTGAGCAGTTTATTTAAGAACAACCAGTAAAGCAGACTGTTATTCTGATGTGTCAGTAATTTGAGAAAATAATCAGAGACTGTGGGTCTCTGATTTATAAGTCTCTGATTTATACGCATACATATTCTACTGGAGACACATTTGGGACACTGAAAGTAAAATTCAGGGTCAAAACCAAGAGTACCAGAGAGCTGGCTGAATTGTGGCTCTGTAATGAAAATGCCATTAAAAGACACTTGGACTTGAGCCCAGCATATGCAGGCTTAAAAAGAAGAACATCCAAATAATAAATAAAGACTTTATGACCACAACCTTCCGAACCCCACCTTATTAGTCCCACCTTCCTTACAAAATCCCTCATCCATTAATCACTATACATTGCCTTTGATTCTTATGTCTAATCATGATTATGTCTAATCATTTTCCTCTAATGATGATACCTGGTAGGTTACTGAAAGCTTAGGAATAAAAAAAATATTTTAAGATATGCGACTCATTTTTTCCCTTTGTGAATCTCGAGCTACAAATATATCTATTTATATAAATATATATAAAATTGGGCTGGGAATCAAAAACTTTAACCAATTAATTGCATTGTTGTATATAAATAATTATGATTAATCACATCTAACATTAAAAGATGTAATAATAAAATAAGTATTTAAATCATGAAGTAAATAAACAATGAATCACAAAAATAATGAAGGAATCAAAAAAAATAAAATAATAATGGCATACTTTAAACTTAAATGACCTTAAACCTGAACTTTTAACAAAATACTACTTGAGCAAGTACAACCTGAATTTAAATGCATTCCTAAAAGGTAAGTTGAAAAGAAGGCAATAAGAAAATAAGCCCAATGTATTATAAGCACCAAAAAAATAAAAAAAAAAACTTGTGTTAATTCTCAAATTGATATAGTATATAAAACACAGATATGTCAAAGTAAAACTAAATGATCATAATGACTGTAGATTTTGTATGCACTGCTAAGATCAATTTATTTGAAAGTATAAGTATTTCCTAAATGGTCATACATTAAAATTGTGTTAAAACTGCACAAATACCATCCTAAACTGCTCATCTTCATCAACGACGAGATGTGTTTTTCAATTAGTGCGCTGTGACACAGTACATATGTACTATATATATATATATATATATATATATATATACTAGCAAAATACCCGCGCTTCGCAGCGGCGAAGTACTGCCTTAAAATTTTTATTAAGAAGACAATTAAACCTTTTTAAAACTGAGGGAAAATATACCAATAATTATTTGTTAAGGATCTCTTTGTATGCCACGTTGTCAGTTCGGCCCTCCAGTTGTAATATGACCAAGCTGTAGCTGTGCGCTGAGCTTACTCTTGAGCATACAACGTACAGTTGGCCATGTGAACAGTAATCTTGTCTCAAATCTCACAGCTTGGATTGCTGCTGTCATAATCGGTTTGAGTTTCATGGTTTGTTTCAATTACGACAGTATTTGTAGGACTTGTGTTGAAGAGACATTCGGCATCTGTCAAGCGTTGTAAGCATACAACCAGTTTGATTGATAACTTCACATCCAGCTTTTGAGAGTTTAAACATTTCTAAACATCAAAGTGTCCACTACTGAAATCGTCACCTGTGAATCTAAGATGTTTAAGAGGCATTGGCGGTTGTCCAAAGGTTTAAAATATTTGGTCATTTCGGTACACTTAAGCATTTCACTCTTATAGTGCTCCTGTGTGGTATAATTATCTCCTGTACCGTCATCAGTCCACACCTTGAACCTGTCCCAGTCATTCAATACATAAGACACAATGTTCCTCCGGATATCAAGAGTGAGCCTGATATGGCCGTGCAATATGTAACAAAGAGAATGGTAAAGGCAGGTGCCATCTCCGGGCATGGAAACCACTTGGTAAGTGACAGTTCTTTGATCGATGGTGATCACCTCGATAGACATGTTAATGGGGGTACGGTTGGAATGATAAAGGAAATGGGTACCTGAACAATGTAAAGTAAGTCTAAAATACCTACACAATAACTATAATCGTAATAAATGAACAATAAAACAGCGGAGAAGCCGTGGATTAAATAAAAAGGCTGTAGTTATCAGCAGGGAAACGTGAATACCGTGGCGAAGCAAGGAAGGGAATGTAGAGACTGAAGCGACAGATGGCCTTATATAGGCAGGCAGCCAACAACGTGGGAGGCGTTGGGATGGGGGACCCAACGCCGCCTCACACGGTGACCGAGCTGCAGGCTATGGACATATATATGTACTTAAGTAGGATTCAGTTAGCGTTGGGAACCCGTGTACCAAATTTCTTGAAGATGGGCCCATAAGTAACAAAGACCGTTGAAAAGTTCAATATGACGGCCGACAGTGGCATCATATCACTGAAATAAGTACCAAATTTCAGCCTTCTACCTACACGGAAGTTGGAGAATTAGTGACGTTGGAAAGTTCAATATGGCAGCTGACAATGGCGTCACACCACCGAAATAAGTACGTACATTGGTTTCGGTTAGCGCAGGGAAGCCACCTACCAAATTTCGTTAAGATGGGGCCATGAATAGATAGATAGATATAAGAAAGTTCAAGATGGCGGACGCTGTTGATTGTTATGACCGTTACGTGTAGAATTTCGAAATGAAACCTGCTTAACTTTTGTAAGTAAGCTGGAAGGAATGACCCTGCCAAATTTCAGCCTTCTACCTACACGGGAAGTTGGAGAATTAGTGATGTTTGGAAAATTCAATATGGCGGCCGACAGTGGCGTCATACCACCGAAATAAGTACGTACATCGGTTTTGGTTAGCGCAGGGAAGCCGCCTACCAATTTTCGTGAAGATGGGGCCATAAATAGGAAAGTTCAACATGGCGGACGTTGTTGACCGTTATCGACCGTTATGTGTAGAATTTCGAAATGAAACCTGCTTAACTTTTGTAAGTAAGCTGTAAGGAATGAGCCTGCCAAATTTCAGCGTTCTACCTACACGGGAAGTTGGAGAATTAGTGACGTTGTAAAGTTCAATATGGCGGCTGACAGTGGCGTCATACCACTGAAATAAGTATGTACATTGGTTTCGGTTAGCGCAGGGGAGCCGCCTACCAAATTTCGTGAAGATGGGGCCATGAATAAGAAAGTTCAACATGGCGGACATCGTGAAAATTAGTGACGTTGGAAAGTTCAATATGGCGGCCGACAGTGGAGTCATACCATCGAAATAAGTACATACGTCAGTTTCGGTTAGCGCAGGGAATCCGCCTACCAAATTTCGTGAAGATGGGGCCATAAATAAGAAAGTTCAACATGGCGGACGTTGTCGACCGTTATCGACCGTTACGTGTAGAATTTCTAAATGAAATCTGTTTAACTTTTGTAAGTAAGCTGTAAGGAATGAGCCTGCCAAATTTCAGCCTTCTACATAGATGGGAAGTTGGAGAATTAGTGACATTGGAAAGTTCAATATGGCGGCTGACAGTGGCGTCATACCACCGAAATAAGTATGTACATTGGTTTCGGTTAGCGCAGGGAAGCCACCTACCAAATTTCGTGAAGATGGGGCCATGAATAAGAAAGTTCAACATGGTGGACATTGTTGACCGCTACGCGTAGAATTTCGAAATGAAACCTGCTTAACTTTTGTAAGTAAGCTGGAAGGAATGACCCTGCCAAATTTTAGCCTTCTACCTACACGGGAAGTTGGAGAATCAGTGATGTTTGGAAAATTCAATATGGCGGCCGACAGTGGCGTCATACCACCGAAATAAGTATGTACATCGCTTTTGGTTAGCGCAGGGAAGCCACCTACTAAATTTCGTGAAGGTGGGGTCAGCCTTCTACCTACACGGGAAGTTGGAAAATTAGTGACGTTGGAAAGTTCAATATGGCGGCCGACAGTGGCGTCATACCATCGAAATAAGTACATACATCGGTTTTGGTTAGCGCAGGGAAGCCGCCTACCAAATTTCGTGAAGATGGTGCCATAAATAAGAAAGTTCAACATGGCGGACTTTGTTGAACGTTATCGACCGTTATGACCGTTCCGTGTAGAATTTCGAAATGAAACCTGCTTAACTTTTGTAAGTGAGCTGTAAGGAATAAGCCTGCCAAATTTCAGCCTTCTATCTACACGGGAAGTTGGAGAATTAGTGATGAGTCAGTCAGTGAGTGAGTGAGTGAGTGAGTGAGTGAGTGAGTGAGTGAGTGAGTGAGTGAGGGCTTTGCCTTTTATTAGTATAGATATATATATATATA
>JANRMT010062794.1:2574979-2589269 GCA_026402145.1 Polypterus bichir lapradei
GCAGCCTGTCTATGAACTTAATTTAAAGTTTAGGTTTACATCGTGCTTTGTTTCCGAAGTAGCAGAACTCATGAATATGGTTGTATATGTCACTCGCTCGCTTCTTATTGTTTCGCTGCCTTCTCAATTATATAATGCATGTTTTCTTCAGCGCTTTTTGGGGCTCTTCCTGGTTTTCTACGTACTGCGTGATTACGTGGGAGGCGTGATGATGTCAAACTCCGCCCCCACGGGTTTCAAGCTCATCTCCATTACAGTAAATGGAGAAAAACAGCTTCCAGTTATGACCATTACGCGTAGAATTTCGAAATGAAACCTGCCCAACTTTTGTAAGGAAGCTGTAAGGAATAAGCCTGCCAAATTTCAGCCTTCTACCTACACGGGAAGTTGGAGAATTAGTGATGAGTGAGTGAGTGAGTGAGTGAGGGCTTTGCCTTTTATTAGTATAGATATATATAATGTGTGTGTGTGTATATATATATATATATATATATGTATATGTGTGTATATATATATATATATATATATATATATATATATATATACACATATACATACAGAGAGAGAGAGAGATATCAACAAATAACACAAGTGTTGTCTAAGTTTCTTTTTTGTATAACATTACCAAATTTCACTTAGATCCGTCAACATCATTTTTGAGATTCTGGGGTATTTAGTTTTTCATATTGTGGAGTGGACGAGTTACATCTAAATACTGATATGCTGAAATGTCCTTTCTTATCAGATACCTACTGACCTAGATGCATCATCCTGTTAAAACTTTAGCTTTTCAACTAAAATAGTTTTGAGTAAATGAGTGACAATCAGTTTTGCATTCTAGATTGTTACATAGATGGTGTTCTCTTAAATAGATAACATTTGTGTGTTCTGAATTACTATTTTATGTTAGGTAGAATGTCCAGTGGGGATAGATGTTTTTTTGGCCTGGAAATACTGCAGATTTTGTTTTTTTTTCTCTCCAGCTTGACTGGAGGTTTTTTTCCTTTCCTGTCCATCCTGATCAACTGACTGTATCATCAGACTGTCACTTAGATACTTAAATAATTACTTTAATTATTTTATTCTCTTAATTATACATCTATCTTATGTAAGTGTGCATTATTTTTATATGTTATTCATGTATTATTTGTATCTCATTTTAATGTGTTTTTCTTTGCATGTAACTACTTCTTTGACATCTTGTAAAGTACTTTAGGCTACATCATTTGTATGAAAATGTTATTGTTTTGTTTATTTTAATAAGTACATTCTTAACATTTTGTCTGTGTTCAGATGCTTAAAATATATACATATATTTATAGGTAATTAAGATGACTCTCCAGATGTACTCACATCAATGTCAAGATCTTCAGGCTTGTATGTGAATGATGAATCTCTAAATCCATCCATCTAAGAAAAATAAATGCCAACCATAGTAAAACAGACAAATAAATAAATTAAGACAGATATGCTTGGTTTAATTTGCTTTTAAGGCTTTTAAAACAGCTTCAAAACAAACAGTTCATAATTCACTTATACACACATACAGTATATATGAAGGGAACAATGTGGTAAAATAAATTACTAGTATCCTCTAAATAACATATTTTATAAAATCTAAATATGCACCTCTCTTTTTACTACTCAGTCTTCCTAGCCAAGAGACACTTTAAGCACAAATTGTAAAAAAAAAAAAAAAAAATCTTTCTTACATGGGAACACTGACTTACTATTTTGTTATTAAAGAATATATTTCAAACCTATAAAGTAAATTAAGTTTGCAGATGAAATGTATAATACAGAGACAAATATATCAGCTTTGGAAGATAAATTATTGATCAGCTGTACTTGTTTGTTTAGTTTACATAATGAAATACTTGTGTAAAAAGTATTTAAGTAGATACTGTTAATTTATTCTGTCTAACAGACGAAGATTTATAGAAACAATCTGCCTAAAACAAGACAATGGGGGTGTGTAAAGTGAGAAATGCAAGCATGTGCAAGTAAACACTGAATGTATGTTAACTTTAGTTTTCTGCATGGTGGGTATAGTAAAAAAGCTCTCTTTAGGAGTAATAATATATAAATATATATATTATTATTATATAATATATATTATATATTATGATGTATCAAACAAGTCCACATAGTTTCATAACTGATGCAGATATTCAGATAATACTCATATACTTTCAGTTTTCAGTTTTAAACGGATATCCAAATGTCACAAAATACTGCACTGTATAGGCCTTTTCTTCTATTTGACAAATACACATTCCACTAAACAGCTTTCTTTTACATACTTTAATCCATTTTTTATCTAATTTTTTCAGATTTCTGGCAATATACAGTATAAGAACACATTTATCATTTCAATTAAGGCATAAGCCCATCAAGTGCACATGTTTTACTCACTTTCACAAAAATATTAAAATACACATAAAAGTGATATTTTCTTACCAGCAAGCATTTCAGGATTCAGTTTTTACAAACATTTTAGATAACTGTTTAGGACATGCTATTGCCACACATGCCACTTCCACATAAAACATGCAAACACACGCTGGTGAACATTTTTAGGATTAGGGTTGGTGTTTGAAAACAACATGAGCTCAGAAGCTTACACATTTTTTTTGAAAAATATGTGCAATGGGGAATGGCTTTGTGCCGATGTATGAATAAGCAGCAGCACTTTTACACTAAAGAAACGAAAACGTGGCCAAGCAGTGCACTTCAGTTAATCAAACACTGACATAAATCCTTAAAAACAATCTTAGTAAAAATTGATTCAATTATAAAACAAGTCAGGCAATCTATTTCAGTTAATGTTAAACATCTTAAATGTCTCCCGCTAAAAACAGTAACTTTATCAAAATAGTAACTGCAGGTAAAGCACATATATACAACCACAGATCAAAAATGGTCAAAACTGCATATCAGCATGACTTCAAATAAAACACATATATCAGTTTAGTAGATGAAAACTTAAAACATTTGTTTCAAATTTTTTTCACATTTAGACAATTCCTTTCACAGTGGAAAAACCACAAAAGGGAATAATATATTTTATATATATATATATATATATATATATATATTTTTTTTTTTATATATATATATATATATACACACACATACACATATTTTAAAATGCTCGTATTTTTATTAGAAAATTTCTTCTTAATGTGTATACATGTGACAAAATAATGCATTTTAATGTGACTCTTCAGTTAAGGTGAGAGGATGACTTCATTTAATATGGGGACATTTTTTTAATCAAACATCTTTTATGTAGCACCTTTCAAAGAACAAGAATCTATAGTTAGTTGAAAGAGCTACAGAATTTGCATAAATTCTCATTTATTGCTGAAAGTTTTTTGTAAAGTATTGCAAGTCCAACAAGGTAAGATTGTCAACATCATCAATTAGAAACAGCAGTTGGCTGCAAGCAGAGTGGGAACAAATGGATTTTGGTGAATTGTTTTTCTCTTTAATGTTAATGAGTCTTTTTAAACACGCTATGTAATTTTAGCAACCTATGATAATGTTTTTTAGCATTTTAAAATGAAATCTTTTTATTAGAGGAAATATTTAAAAAAAAATTAACAGCATTTTAAAGAGCCTCTGCTTAAAAAACAACGCATTACACATTCTGTCAAAGCTTATAGGAAAATAAAAAAATGAACAGCTGCCAAACAATCAGTTATTATAATCAACAAAATATTGTAATAATTATTTTTTCACACTTTTACAAAGTGTTTTTATAATAAAATATATTCAAAGAGTTAACCTTAACCCCCCCACACTTTACAGAACATATAGTATCAAATACACCATTTAGTTTAAATTTCAAAGAACTTTAACATCTGCTGGTCAAGTATATACAAACTGGATTATGAAGACTCATTACATATGCTAACATCTAATTATATCTAACTAGCCATGTGCGCCCAACTACGTTGCGCGTGTTAAAGTTGTCTGTGAAGGGCTCCATGTTTAAACACGGCTGCCAGTCGTGAACTGGGCCCTTCGTCGCACAGCATTATGATTTTTTATAAGGGAAACAAAATTACAAAAGAAAACCCTTGGATATTGATTCGATAGGAATGGCCTACTCTGAATCCCTGTCCGAATCGTAATTATGTGGTGGTGTAGGAGCATTTCTGCTTCTGTCCGTTCACAGTCCGTCTCGTTTTGACGACGCTATCGTTTCCTCTCATGATCTCTTCTCAACCTTTCTCTAATCTCGCAGGTTGCTTTGTGGCAATCCAAAGAGTCAGGCAATATATACACGGAACAATGGTTATAAAAGGGGGACACATAGGTATCCAGGCTCTTTAAAGCATAAATAGGGATCACTTCACTGACATGTGAGCAAGCCACGGTACAACTGTGAGACGCGCAGCACTCGCCGGCTATAACGTAACAATAATAATTTCCGGAACGTGCTGTTAACGTTGTCATTCATTTTACCCACTGTCTTTCTTTCATTCATATGTTACGTAGGCACGTACCTTTTATCTTCAGCAATCTCACTCTCTAACCAGGCCTCAGGAGCTAACCAGCGTAACACTGTCCACCACCCCTTTCGTTATTCCGGCACATTGTTGACATCCGTGAGTAACAACAACGTACTAAACTGGAAGGTGGTCTACGCATGCGTGGAATTCGCGGACAAACAAAGATCAAGATTTAAATGAAGATCTCTTTAGTTAATTTAAAGCACAACAATTTGTTTAGTTTGAATGTCTGTGTTTTGTGGTGTGACTGGCGTACTACAGTCTTCAGTAGTATAAGCCTGGAGGAGATTCTTAATGCAATGCCTATGTTTTAGCTGTCTCTCTACTGCCATCTAGTGCTTCTTCTTCTTCTAATTCATTCGCGGACAAACAAAGATCAAGATCCAAATGAAGATCATATATAGAGATTATAAGTATGAAATTAAAAGAGACTGAATTTTGTTTATAAACTTTACTTTTTTTAAAAAATACAGTATAATTCATCATTGGCTCTATTAATATTAAACTTAAGACTAAATCTGCTTATGTAATGCCAATAGTTTGACATTCAGAAATCTGTGTTACTGATCTGACCTTATTTTGTACTTTTACTGAATTTTTTTCCCCTTTTTGTTAAAATGCCTTCATAACGGGGCTGCAGTCAGAACCAGAAGTAAATGTAAGAATGTGTCCATATTTTAAGGCTATGTTTATTTGTACTGAACAGAGTAAATGAGTGTTTCAAGATGGTTAAAAACTGACCTGTCAAAATAATTTATAAATTTCTTGCACAATTTGTGACAATTGCCTATATTTGAAAAAAATTACTGCACAAAAACAAAGTTCCCCAAATGTCCTGTTCTATTAAAAACATTACTGTAGCACCACTTGTAAGATCTAGCCATCACTGTTTAAATTCACACAATTTGAAGCTTTATTCAAGTGCAAAAAAAAAAGAAAAAAAGTACCAAAGAGAGCTTCATACATCATATGCCATGCCAACAAAGTTCGGTCCCACTGTCCACTATAGCAATGGATGAAATGGGTTTAGAAACAAACAAAAATATAAAATGCCATGAGGGAAACTGGGAGTAAACCCAAAGGTTGTCAATAAAAAGGAGTTTTGGGAAAGATGATACAAGCAGAGCCATTAATTTCTCCAAGACCTTACTTGCTGGTACAGCTGGGGCCTGGGTGCCGAGTTCTCAATCATTGTGTGAACCATGAAGATTAAGGGTTCATTTTCTTTCATCTAGTTCAAATCAGGAGGAGCATATAGCAAACATCAGTTTAATGCATAGTAAGATTGGACAGTCAATACTGAAAAGCAGGCTTTTACATGGTTCTTTTTCACATTGCACAGAAGAATCAGTGAAAACGTGGCATATATTTGAAAAATCTCAGTTGAGCCTTCACATATACTCAATGTCTCTAAGAATTACCATATTTTGCAGCAACATAACAGGAATTAGTTTTGCTTGATGTTTAAAGTATGTTACATTATTTTAGTTACTTTTAATGACCACATACATTAGTTTGGCAATGCATTTTGAAAATAATCAATTTCTTATAGCATGAAATAGCCTATTTTATTAGGGTGTGGTAATATTCATATTCACTGTTTATTTAACTTAAAACAATTGTAGGCTATAGCCTACAATTTAGCCACGGGATTTGTTAACAACACAATAATATTGAAATAAAATAACACCCTTTCACAGAATTCCGATTACATACGTTGCTGCAGCTAAACAGCATTTTTTAGGAGCCAGAAAGCCTAAGTTATACTGCGAATATGTTTACAAATGTATATCAAAGATAATTTAACTAGACATTTCCAACGCATAATCACGGTGTACTATAAAAACATTTTATTTAAAATATGTTGCAGTTGCCTTGGAAATAATATTACAATTAACATTTTGAAATAACCTATACCATGTCTTTCCTCATTTTGTTTACTTACTATTAATTTATTTTGCATAAATTTAAAATAAAAACACTTAAAATGACACAAAATTTGGCAATTTTTAAATTATTCCATAGATATACTGCTACTAAGTCATTTATTACATGAAAATGTCTCTGTTAGGACTGAAAGACAATAGTGATATTTTAATGAGATGTGAAGAAAGGTCATATTTTACAAATAAAATGAGGTAACTTTTTAAAACATTGAATTTTGTGAGTAATTGAAATTCCCGTTAATTTAACAGGGGAGAAATAAAAAATTCAAATGCATTTCAACTTTATTGTAAATCTCAAATTACATAGAAAATGCTATTTTCCTTAAGCCTTTACTTCAAGCACACAACTTCAGATACCATTCAATGGAGGGTTTTGATCTTTTTAAAACTCAATTTAAGTGCTACAAAAGTCACCAAAGAGCATTATGTGAACGTTTAATCCATGCTTCTGTCCTTTTGTAAGGACCCCTTTTAATAAAATGAATTTAAACTATTTACTAATTGAGATTAAAACAACTAAATCCTTTTAGATATAAAACCCAGAAGAATTAAAAAGGGAACATAAACAATGCTTAGTTTCTGAGATTTATCGCAAGTCATATAAAGTATTTAAATTATCCAGTTATTACCATAAAAGAACAAGATTAAATGAAAAAAGATAAATTATCACCATAATAATGTATAGATATAGTATGTAGTAAATAGTATTATTCTCTGCTGGATTCTGAATGGGTTATGTTTTGGCCATTTCAAGTCATAAAAAGATGGCAGGAACATGCCTGACAAAACCTGGTATGATTAAGTATTCTTTATGTCCTGACTTCCACCACAAATTACAAAGCAGATTATAATTAAAGCTATTAGGCAATGCTCAAGGCATGTGACATTTACTTTACAGCAAATGAAGTTAAATATTTAATATTAACGTTCCCTGTCAAAAGTTTGACTTTGGGAATCCACTTTAAGATCATCCTTATAAAGAACAAAATAAACATATGTTATATGCATGAGAATATGGTATCTGCTGCTTTCACTATATAAAGTTTTTTATATATATATATCCTTGAAAAGACTCAGGTTAACAAATAATTCTGTCAGGTCAAAGTTATTGAACTTTGATGGTCACTTAAGGAGCTCACCCAGCACTTTTTTTTTTGTTAAAATAAATGATCAAACATAAATCACTCAAAGGAGCATCAGTCCAATAAATTAAAAAAAAAAAATCACCTAAGAAAGAAATGACAAAAAGTGTGGTAAGAACAAAATGTTAATTTGTAAAACAGAAAATGGGAAAGTCATGAAGGACCAATGTTAACAAGTGAAAAAAAGAAGAAAAATGGAAAATTAAAGCTAAGAAAAATAATTAATAAATAATGTCAACATTAAGGGACTTTTTAAAAACACAAAGTAATGCAATTGTGTGTTAGATGTTAAGTTAATGTAAATATCAGTCAGTTCAACAGAAGCAGAGAATGAAGTATCAAACAATTCGGTCAATATATTGAATATTACATTTAAAATACATATCAAACATTTGCCCTTAAGCTGGAGAAAATTAACCATACTGCACATAAAAAATGACAAAAGTATACAGGTAGCCATTGCATCTGAATAAAAGGAACAGTATGAGACAACAGGATTTCTATGCATTATCTGTGGAAGCACTTTCTTAATTGATGTGTTTATGGAGCAATTGTTTCCATGTTCAATGTACATCATTTTGTTTTTACACAGTAAGAGGAAAAAGAACATCTGCAGTCATATCTAACCAAATAACATACACACTAACAAGAATCAGTTTTCCCACCTGATTATCCAAATATACAAGGTTCCTTTGAAGGTGATGTGAAAGAATCTCATTCTATCGGCAGCAATAAAGAGAAACAAAGACAGTGAGGCAGGAAAGGGGAAAGGACTTGAACTATTAAGGTATAGGAGAGAGTGCAGTCGTTTTACTAAACAAGAAATAAGGACAATTAATATTGTACGTACAAAACTGTCTAATGTACTGTTGGCTGGAAAATCAATCTGTAATGTACATTTTCATGTTATTTTAGTAAATAAGACTGAAATAAAATAAGTGATTAAGATCATATAACCTATTTTATGTTAGGGATGCAGACATACTGTATAAAGAAAAATAAATGCAATAAGCATTGCTCTTCTGAGGGAAAAAACAAGTTCCAGTTCAGAATTAGAAAACACTTTCCCCTGCCTGGAGAATAATGTAAGACAATTTAAAATGTGGTATTTGCTACATTGTATTTGAATACAGTATAAAAGAAAAGCAGTATGTGACTTTTAAAAAATTCAATTCAAATTATTTTTATGTAGAGTCTTTCTAAATAGTCCAGCTCAGTGTGCTCTTCTTAACTATTACATTTTCCTTTCTTTCTAACTTGATGCATATTTGAGTGCTACATATCAGGCTTGTTACTGCTACTTTTACCCTGTAAACTCTGTCAGGTTAGGTGCTGTAGTATTCTGTTTTATTCAGAGTAGTTATCTAATTTTCAAATGGCTAGATCTAAAATAAATAAATAAATAAATGAAAGCTAAAATTTATAGATGAAACAAAAATGCCTTTGAACATTTTCTAGAATGGCCTAATTATGTATAAGATTCAGAAGTGTTCCACAAAAGGGAGTAATCCCTTTACTCAGTATCATATAAGCACTTTTTAAAAAGTATTATTCATATGAAAATAAATGTAAAAAGCATTAACGGATGAGTGGTTGATGTACCAAATATAAAAACCAGTGAAATATACACATAGTGTATAGTTCAATAGAAATAATGTTACTGCAGCTGAACTTTAACAAAATCAAGATATTTGGGTTAATGAGAAAAAAACAAGAAAGCAATGCAGCAAATACCTAAACAAATCATGAAGAAACTTGCTTTTTTAAGGAACTACAAAATTACGGAAATGGTATACAACACACGTCATCTATTAGCTGACCTTTGGATTGGTGGCATCAAGATTTAGTTGCATAAGCTGCGCTAACGTATGCTCTCGGATGCTATTCAGCTCTGCCTGCTGCCGCCTCAGCTTGATTAACAGCAGAGTCAACTCTTCTGGCTGTAGGGCCCGAAGGGAGAGTCAAAGAAGGAACAAGATGTTAGGATGGTATTAGTAATGGATTACAGGAAAATATAAATGGGAAAAATGAAAACCACAAATATCTCTCTCAGCAGCTTTTGAGATCTTCAACAAGTTGATATCTTGCATAAACCAGTATCTGATAAAGAAAAATACCATAACAAAACATTTAAAGGAATACTCCACACAAAGATTATTTTTTTTTTCTGTTATTTACCCCATGTTGTTTGTATTGATGGCTGAAAAAAAAAATTATTCTCATAGTTTCAAGGAGGATGATATCAAGCTTTATCAAGCTTCAACGTGGGCCAGTCCAGCTACTTGTGTCACATAACCCATATGTCAGTTACCCTGTCGTATGTTCACCTTCACCTAAGACTAGCCTTGCTGGCCATCACTTCTAGCAACACATAAACAGATACAGTGAGTAACAAGTAAAAACCAGGACTATTTTTGGGAAGGATATCCATTTAACATAATTAAAAAAAAAAAAAAAAGCTCTCAATTGCACAAAATGAATAGAAAGTTTTGTTAAACATATTTTATGCGTTTCTTTTCTAAGGAAGAGCACAATTTGTGAATTTTACGACAGGATTCCCTAAAAAAATAAAAATTTCATTGAAGTCACTCACTGCAAAAACAAAACATTCTGGGCAAGAATGGGCAAGGTATTGCAATGTTGCCTCATTCTGTCAGCAAATCTATGTGGTGCAAACTGAAATAAGGCACAATTTCAGCCCTACTTTTTTCTCTTTCCACTCTGAAGTACTCCAAATATCGAACAGGCATATGTGCTAGGTTCAAAGCTAAATAAGCCTTCTCTTCTGTTTCCAATGTCAAAAACACTTTTTTTTTCCCATTGCAGCCAAACAGCATTTCTGATTGTGAGAATTATATGCATTACACTTCTAGGGGAGCAATCATTGGCTGTTAACTATCACACCGCCCACCCTTAGGAATAGCAACTTTCTATTATAAAATCAAATAAGTATATTTTTTTTGTCAGATGTAGAAATGTGTTGAACTTATTTACGGGGATGTCACATTACGCACACAATTGACATTACTGGATGTGCAATTCTTGAATTACAGCCCTTAAAAAGAGCTAATTATTTTAATAACTACAAAATACAGAACAATAATCAAAATTTGTGTGTTGATGTTAGAAGCCACTGGAAACAAACAAAACTGAATTTCACACCTTTTAACTGGCCAGAAACACAAAATATAGCAAAGAGCAGAATGCTCAGCAGGATGTGAGCTCAACAGTCAGTACTTTTGGACAATGACACCTTCTGATTTACATTTATAATAGCTTCTGATATAGTTAGTACAGAAGTGAAATTTATATTTGACACCAAAATTGGAAGGACATCAAACAAAGAGAAGCAGGTGAAAATAATTAAAAATGTCCTTGACAAGCTTCAAAACTGGTAAAACAAATTTAAAAATATGAACAAGTACAATGTGCTACATGTAGAAAGAAGGAACTTTTATTATAAATATAATATGGGTGACAATGACCTACAGTGACCAACATCTGAAAAGAATTTGCTGATTTACACTGACACAACATTGTCATTCTTCAAGTAATTTGCAGAAACAAGTAACATTTTATACTATGCTGTAAAAACTGCTGCTGAGACTGCTTCTGGAAAACTGTGTTCAGTTCATTATCCCTGTGCTACACAAATTGTATCTGCTCTAGAAATTGCAATTACGTGCATTCAAGTATTAAAAGGAATTTGTTACTATGAGTAAATGAATTACACCTCTATAGTCTTGGGCAGATTTGACACCTATTGAACTACTATTTTTACTCATTGGTTAAATGCCTTATATGTCTCAACACAACTCTTATCTACTTTAAGTTTCTTTCAAATTATGCTGGAAGGAGCCACATTGTCCACTAGCCATTATAATGCAGATACTTTTCCCAAATTAGTAGCATAACATTTAATTCTGCACAATTCTACTTCACATTCTCATCGCAATAAAGGTATGCTATAATTTTCAGAATAGAAAAGATTGAATTTACTCAGATATTTTACAAAATATATATGACTTTATACGTACTACTCTTTACCACTTTATTTTGTATTTCTTCAAAAAGGTGTGGAAAATATACAAAACTGTGCAGATTGGAAAATTCAATAGGAAAATTAAGTTTCACATAGAAAAACTAAATTCTGAAAATATTTTGTACTACACATGCAAAGAGCTTGAAAATTTTTTTGTTGAACCTAATTTCCCATTCTTTAGGCAAATCACAGAAGCAATTAAAAGATAAATAAAATATTATGTCTTAATACTGTGTTCATGAAAAATCAAGCAATGTTATGCCCAAACTATGTATTGCATGGCATTAGAATGTTCAGTTCAGGCCAGAATGCTAAATATATACATACCAACACTACAAGGAGAGCAGAAAACAAAAATCAAGGGCTTGCTAAACAGTATGCAGGAAGTGTCTCAACACAAGGAGGGAAAAAAATAATATGCAGAACATGAATGATATACTGTATGTAAAATATATCATGATTTAAGCTAAAAGGGAATTACGGAAGGATGACTGGGAGGAGATAAGGAAAAAAAGGCCACTTACAAAATGCATTTTTATAATGAAAAACTTACAAAAACACTTTTAAACAATTGTCCTTATATAAAGGGGTTATATACACTACTGTATAAGGATATTTTATTTATCAAACTTTAATTGAACTAACTTGTTAAATATGTATTGGACACAGTAATAAAACAGTCGTGTAACAAGGCTCACCGTTTGATAGTTGCTGGACAATATTCACTACTTCCAGCATCTCACCAGTTGGACACAAGATCTTTTTCAGAAACAGCTGGAATAGAGGTTAACCCAATGCTAAAAGTCAAGCCAACTTCAATTTTTGCTTGAACATTTTTGATTATATGGTCTGGGTGGAATAGTGTGGCTGTTAGTTATGGATACAAATAAAAAAAAAAAAATTGCTCATTGACCATGTGATCTCTACAGAAGAGAAAGATGTAAACGTTTTAGTCTACAATACAGACAGCTAGATGAGAGCCTAAGCTGGGTATTCAAAGTTTTCAAAAGTTCACCCAGCAGAATTTGTGAATTGTGAATCACATAGTCAAGGACATCAGAGAATATTTTGTTAAAGTCCATTTAAAATAAGAATCAGTGATCAAATATGGGACTATGTACTGAGTCATGTTGCTCAAGTGAAAACGTGGATGGCTTTTAAAAAATATCTTGATGAAATAAAGGAATAACTGAGCTATTACTGTTGCTAAACAGATAAGATTGATGAGCTCGTTGGTTTAATACCACACATGTAGGTTTGAGACTTTTGGCCAATGACATTGTATGTCTTTCTTAATGTAGCTTAACAGAACATCTTGTACATATGTGTTATCAAGGATGTTGCATAGTATTTTGTTTTCCTCAAGTAAATCTGTGACTGAGAGCCTAGCCCAATGCTGAAACCTTTATTATCTTACAAAGATACTGTATTTTCTATACTACACATGCAAAGAGCTTGAAAAATTAAATATATCATAATAGTTTTTCAAATGAATGCTCAAAAGATTTGAAGTGGGTTAAAACATGACTGACTGACTGACTGGCTATCAATTAAAAAATCAATTTGAGTTAGTCAATAAAACATTTGATTTATTTTTAGTAAAAATTATTTGGTTAATTTATTATATTACTTTGCATAGGACATGAGAGAATGTTCATTTTTTTCCAAGTACATTGCTTACTACAATGTTCTACTTCAGACCAGTGCCTTTTGTGAAAAAGGTAAAAATTGCATATACTATTCCCCTTTTACCATCTAATTTTTAACATGAGCTATGTGAGAGTGGGAAAGGGACCTCTATGCTATTATGATATCACAGAGTGTACGAGTAGTTTACATTTGACATACTTTTAGAAACACAGTACACTAATTTGAAATCCTATGTACCAAGAAATTGTTATGTGCTAAATATACTAATGGGTTCTGAGCTTTGGAAGTGGACAGTTATTGGAACATGCAAACTCTTCCAAATATTAATTGAGCTGAATGAGCGAGTCAAGAATGAACTAGCTTGTTGTTACTTAAAATTCTAACTAAGAATACTTCATTACAATGACCAGAGAGATATGTCGTTACATTTCAAAGATACCCATTATCTTCACTTTTTACACTCTGTCCAGAAGAGAAAAAAAAACGGTCTTCTACAGAACTCCTGACAATCAAGAGTGTTAATAACGAGTAAGTATGACTGCGATTTTAACTGTAATAACTTGCAGGGAAAGTGTTAAAATCAGAGAAAAAAACTATTCTAAGCTACCCGGTACCTTAGGAATAAACTGTAACTTGAGCTAATATGACCTTTAATTATGTGGGACTTTCAAAAAGTTTCTAAACCTTTTTTAACTCTATTCATTAAGAATTTCAAAAACAAATTACATCACTTTCCTACAATCTCCTTCCTTTGCGATGTAATTTTCCCTGCATCGTACCAACTTTTTAATGCCCAATTACTACTCCTCCCACCTTCACCGTTTCCAATGAAAATATAAAATTGTGGAAACTTTTTGAACATCCCTTGTACTTACGTACTTAAGTACTTGTTATTCGTTATGAACTATTGAATCTTTTCTTTTTACTTGTTCATTTATTAATCTAGATAGATAGATAGATAGATAGATAGATAGATAGATAGATAGATAG
>JANRMT010062794.1:2589279-2606666 GCA_026402145.1 Polypterus bichir lapradei
TAGATAGATAGATAGATAGATAGATAGATAGATAGATAGATAGATAGATAGATAGATAGATAGATAGATACTTTATTAATCCCAAGGGGATTAATCAGACACCAATTATCACATTATAATGAAGTATTTTAATTTGACTTTGTGATATAATGCATCTGTACCTCAGCATTTGGACAAAGAATGATTCAATCTTATTGACATGTCCTGTTATAAACAGATATTCATTTGTCATTCAGCAAGTCTGTATGCTACTGACCTGTACTGTATTACAAAAGTATTAGATAAAGCAACTTGTAATGTGCAAGAATCACTGTGCCATATAATTAATCAGTTATTCATCTTCAAAACTAGTACCCTCTTAACTACAGTATTCTTCATAAATTCTATTCTCTTTTGGAATGATAAAATTCATTCTGGCACAACCTATTCTCTTTTGGACAAGATTGCTACTTGCAACAAATGGGGACTGCAATGGGCTGTCGGTTTGCGCCTCACTATGCAAACCTATTTATGGCAAAATTGGAGGAAGATTTCATGTCAATGTGCATCTTAAAACCAATGTTGTATCTCTGATACATAGATGACATCTTCATAATCTGGACTGCCAGTGAGAAGGACCTCCTCCATTTTCATAATGAATATAATTCTTTTCATCCCAACATAAAGCTGAAGCTGAATTACTCAAAAACAGAAGTCAGCTTCCTTGACACCACCGTTCATCTGAAAGACAACACCCTTGTAACTTCTGTTTTTCACAAACCAACAGACAGACGGACCTACCTAAGAAGTGATAGCTTCCACCCAAAGCATATAAGGCGCTCCATTATTTTCAGCCAAGCAATACGATACAATCGTATTTGCTCAGACCCGACTGACCGGGATCAACAACTGCAGGAGCTGAGACGAGATTTCATCAGACAAGGTTATATCCCCAAAACGACAGACACTCAAATAAGAAGAGCTACTGCCATACCCAGAGACAACCTTCTGGAATATAAAAACAAAGACAACAAGAACTACATCCCCCTTGTTGTCACCTACAACCCACATCTTGAAGCACTTCGAAAAATTATAAAAGAATTTCAGCCAATGCTAAATAACGACCAAACACTGAAAAATGTATTTCCTGAACCTCCCCTCCTGGCATACAGACAACCACCAAACCTTCAGCAACTAATTGTCTGAAGCTCCCTAAATGAACCAACAGAAAATGGCACATCTCCCTGCCTACAGAAAAGATGTAAAACGTGTGTCCACATTTATAATACAGACCGTATAGTTATACCACACTGCCGACTTGAACATCACATAAAGGGATCATTTTCCTGCAGATCATCTAATGTGGTCTACCTAATTCTCTGCATGAAATATCCTAACACTGCACTCTATGTGGGAGAAACTGGACAAACACTCCACTAGAGAATGAATTTACACAGGTTCCACATTAAACGTGGCAACACAGATGTTCCTGTAGTGGCCCACTTCAACAGCCATGGATACTGTGAGAGGGACTTTAAAGTCACAGTGGTTATGGGCAACTTCAAAACACAGCAAGACGGAAAAGAATGGGAAGTTAAACTCATGTTAAAATGTAATACATTACAACATGGCTTGAATAAAGTCAAATTTTATGGCCAGGTATGAGGATTGTTTGCATCTCTCAGACTGACACAGATAACCTGTCTACAGACCCATATTGTTTTGAAAAACTCATCACAAACTTCAAAGGACTTTGTTGGACAGTTATCTTATCCAAAGATCTTGACCGTATATTGTTCTTCTCTCTCTTGTTAAATTAATCTTAGCCTGAAGGAATCTATTAATTTTTTACATTTAAGATTTTTCATTTAAAGATTTACCAATGTTGCTTCTTGTCGCGAGTGTGTGTATATAAACACAGGGAACTCCAGTTTCTGTATTACATCTTGCCTGAAGTAGGGGCCCGAGTTGCCTCGAAAGCTTGCATATTGTAATCTTTTTAGATTGCCAATAAAAGGTGTCATTTTGCTTGGCTTTTCTCTACCTTCATAAATTCTGAAACTCTTTAGCCACAGAGACTCTCTTTAGCAAAACATACGAGTTTCAAAATGTATCAATATGAAAAACTCATATAGATGTAAAAAAAACCAAAAACACTGAAAGTGCGTCTTATCTTCAGATAATGCAGACACTAGTAGATTAAAAAGTTAATCAAAGCAAAATTAAAGCAATTTACCCAAAAAAAAAGAAAAATCCTGTAATTGACAGTTTGGTTTCAGGGAAAAACCTACTGGTAAAATCAGACTTTGACATCCTTAGATTAGCCATTATTTTTTGAGGAAACAGGGAAAATGTCAGCAAATAAGCTCCCCCACAATAAAATACTCAGCAGAGTGAAAATGTGCATCTCCACTGCAAGATTACATAAAGACAAAAATTCAAAAAAAAAAATTCAGTGTATAAAATATTGCCTTGTACATATTCTTTATATTAAAAATAACTACTTACATATTATTTTACATTATCAAAATAAAAACAAAAGATGCTGTTTATGATCCTCCAGCTAGGACATTGGATATCTCTGGGTCGACAGTTCTTGAGGCTGATCCTCCAATTAGCTGTGAACCACCCAATCTCACTGAGATTGCACAGGTGGTGAACCAGCTGAGGGGGGGAAAGGCTGCAGGGATCTGTGGTATCCGGGGTGAACTACTCCAGGCTGTCCTCCTGGCATTGCAAGCAAACTTTGCTTCCATTTGGGAGACTGGCATCATCCCAACTAACTGGAAAACGGGACTTGTTGTCCCTATCTAGAAAGGGAAGGGTGATTGCCTGGATTGCGGCAACTACAGAGGGATAACACTGCTCTCTGTGCCGGGTAAGGTCTTTGCTAGGGTTGTCCTCAAAAGTATCCGTGATCACTTGCTCACCTACCAGTGACCGGAACAGTCTGGCTTTACGCCTAAGAAGTCTACCATCGACCGCATCCTGGCACTGAGGGTGCTCATAGAGCGCAAACGCGAATATCGGCAGAGTTTCTTTGCAGCCTTTGCCGATTTTTGCAAAGCGTTCGACTCAGTTGATCGAGCTGCCCTGTGGGACATCCTGAGGGTTCGCGGGATCCCCTCGTGGTTGCTGGATATCATGGCTGGCCTGTACACTGGTACTGTGAGTGCTGTGCAGAGTGGAGGCAGGACCTCTGTGTTTCTCCCAGTTGATTCTGGGGTTCATCAGGGGTGTGTTCTTGCTCCTACTTTGTTCAATGCTTGTATGAACTGGGTGTTGGGCAAGGTCGTGGGGTCCAGCGGCTGTGGGGCATCTGTTGGTGAAGAAAGATTCATGGATCTTGACTTTGCGGACGATGCTATGATCTTCGCGGGGTCAATGGAGGCTCTGATTGAGGCGCTCGAGAGACTGACTGAGGAGTCTGAGTGTCTGGGATTGCGAGTTTCCTGGATAAAAACCAACATCCAGGCCTTTAATGACCTCTCTGGCACAGCCATCAGCAGTGTGTTTGCAGAGAGAGTGTTGACCTTGTTGAGAGGTTTACTTACCTTAGCAGTGACATTCATGTCTCTGGTGACTCTTCCTGTGAAGTCAGTAGACGGATTGGGAGAGCATGGGGGGTCATGAGGGTGCTGGAAAGGGGTGTGTGGCGCTCCCGATATGTATGCAAAAGGACGAAGGTCCAAGTCTTTATAGTAAGACAGGAAGCACCAGTACTCTATGGTTGTGAGACATGGATGCTATCTAGTGACCTGAGACAAAGGCTGGACTCCTTTGGTACTGTGTGCTTGGTAAAGGAAATGAGAAATGTTTTTATATCGGTGTATTGTGATGCTCAGGTTACCTGCAGCCGGTATATTTTCTTAAGACCCTGACATCGACAGTCATTAACTGAGATAGATTAGAGCTAATGAGAACACATAACAAAGAAAATGTTGGTGTAACAAAGTGATCAGTACTTTTTTTATTTATCAACAAGTTGTCTCACACCAAAGTGCAGTGCTTCATAAATAAATAAATAATCCTTGATAACACCAATGTTCAAAGTGGAGGTTAAAATCAATGAATAAATAAGGTTAAAAGCAAGGATTATAATACACAGGATTTGTATTTAAAATTTGAGCCCCAGTGCCTCATCCAGTAAGCACAATGAGCCAATAAATAGCTTGTGTCTCCATCCCTTGGCCTCTGTGGGGAGAATGAGAGCTCTGCTCCCTTTTCCCACTGTTATCCCTCTCTGTCCATTAGACAGAGTGGTTGGTCTTTCCTGCTCCCTGGATTCTCAACAGGTGTGACTTAGGTGAGACTTAATCCTGCCATTCCTCCTTCCTTTACTCTCCTTTGATTTTACCTCTGGCTTTCTTTTTTTGTTATTTTCCCTGTCAGACTGTTTATATACTCTGTGAGTCCTGGTGAGCTCCATCCCAACAACCCCTGGAACACCAATGACAAAACTAGCTGGGCTGATCACACCTTCACGTGCAAATGAAACCAGCCAGTTTCCTTGTTAACAATTCTGAGGTCATGCAGTTTTACACCTACACCCACAGAGCCTGAGCTGCACTGTTTTTATTATAAAACCTTGTACTGTCATGGAATCCTAAAATGCTGCTTAATAATTCTTAATGTATGGACTGGTATGGGAACTGCGTTTAATAAATTAATCTATCCCCATAGGAAAATTGCCAAGACTGCTGTGTGGTTCAACCTGTTTGATGAGTTAATGCTGATTCGGAACCTTGCCACTCTGGATTAAATTAAGCACATTTGACAATATACTGCAAGTTTAAACTTGGCATTCTGATACAGGAAAAAATATCAGAAAAAAATACCTGCTATTGAACCCATTTTAGAGCAGAGCATTAGCAAGTGTTTCAAAAGGATAAAGAAGTGCACCTCTGTCCGCAAAATAAATATATATATTTTAACAAAGAACACAACTTTCAGTCTGAAAAGAACATGCAAATGAATGATGTTGGTATCTACCAAAACAATAATATTTTCTGATTTCTAATTATAACCCGACACTGACTTCTTGCCATACTACACACCAATGATATTTTCATAACAAAAATGAGAACTACAACTAAAAATATTGTTTTTCGTTTTACAAGAACGAGAACTGAATTTAAGGCAAACAGAGAAACTAAAACAAAATAAAAATTAGTGATAATGGAACAAACTAAAACGAGAATGAAAATTGAGTAAAATGAAAAAAGCAGCAATAGCATTTTCGTTCAATTCGGTTCAGTCGTGCAGAGGGGTTGTTTGTAGGTCGCCCTGAGCGTTCAGTTATGTTGCGCTGTTTACTAAGCGGTGATCTTATACCTTAGGCTTACTATAGTCACACTGCGCAAGTTTCGTAAAACACCGTTGTTTGTTTGTTGCGCACATTTGGTTCGTTGGTTTAAAGCAGTAAGCATGTGTTGGTGACAATGGCGAGTTTTGCACAAGTGTTTGTGGGTAGAAAGCGAAAAAGTAATGTGTGGAAATACTTTAAATACAGCGCAGATGATAATAAAAGCAAATGTAGTGTGCGAGAAGAAGAAAAGAGTCTCGGAGTTTCAGTGCAGGGCCAGCTGGATCAGTGCTTAGTGGAAGTCTGGCACTTCTCTGGTACCATGACTGCACTTCATAAAGGGCGTGCAGTCACACCTGTCATCATGAAAAGTAAAAAAAAATAAAAAACTAATAATGATAACATAAAATAAATTTGTCTACTGGGCTGTATGATTCTAATAATTATAATTTTTATAGTAAAAATCGCTGAATTTGCGCATTTCCTGATCAAATACAGAGGAGTAACGCAAGGTATGGTAGCAACAAGACGAGCCGAGCCTCATCTCGGACTGCGCTATCCCTCAACACTTGGTTGATGCATACAATTGGAGCGTGCCTGTTGCTGTCTCTCTGTATGTCAGCAATATAATGTTTGCACGTGCGTTTATTATACACCTGACTTTCCTCAGTCTAGCTAATATCTTTAATGAATGTGTGTGACATATTTAGTCTTGCTGACAGGACATAAAACCACAGTGAAAAGGCACAAGTTGAGACAGACAATACTGTGCCGCACTGAAGCCCAACAGGTGCTTGATGCTGCTGTTCTATGCAGAGGCTCTCTGCACCAATAAGTTAGCGATATCAGAAAGTCAAGTGCACTACAGCGGTCCGGTTATTTTTTATTTCGACTGACTGCCAAAATGGAAGATTAAGACTTTTAAAACTAAAGGAAAATAAGGAGGGCTATTACAGAAAAGTGACTGAGATTTTCGTGGAGAAGGATAGGCACATGGACTTCATTTACAAATAAAGCTAAGACCATAAACGGTTTTCAATTTTATAAAAAATGGAATCAGATTAAGAAAAAAACATCCAATATTTAAAAACTAAATTTTGACTTTAAATAAAATATTCTTTTGTTTTGTCCTAATCTGGATCCTGAGTTGATTTGTCGTGTGGTGGGAGTAGAAATGCGCTGTATAAAAGTGCGTGCTCATAACCTCCTCCTCCTCCTCCTCTTGTTGAACAGTCTGTATTAAAATTGATTAAAACATCAGAATTAAAAACTTTTAAAAACAACTAAATACTTCAATTAAGGCCAAAATTGAAATCCATTTTTTTGTACACCACTCTATACTTTCACTTGTATCAAATGAGTCTGAATTGTGAAATTGCAACGACAAATTTAGAACACATGGAGGGTGCAGAGCAAATGCTCTTTCTCTCGCTGCTATAAATGGAACGTTATTTTTTAGCCAAATATTTACCTTACCTATGTGTGTGTAAAGAATGCTGATGAGATATGAAACATAACCAGTAGTCAATGTGCATGCTGCCAATTGAATAGTGAATAAGCTACTCTTTTGGGTTCATATATTTGTAAATCTGACTCTGAAGGAGTCTGAGCCTCACCAGCCATGAACGTCACCGCATGTCAGTGCTTTAGTACTGGCAGCAGAAATCGTCAACATACAGTCTGCTGGTGCCAGTGGATAGGACCTTGTCTGTGCACCTGCATTACAGACGCTCGTCAAGCGAATATTTTCACTGTGTGGCTATCTGCACAATGGACGTTGTTGCAACATGAAAAAATCTCTCGAAATGCGTGCTTGTTTAAAGCTTAACAGCAACGTGCTTGCACAGACTGGTTTCTTGGGTTGAAACATTTGATCTTGTTGACTGTACTCATTAGGCCACTTAATTTGTTTGATCATTGATAGTCAAGCTGTGTTTAATGGCATTATGAACTGTGATTGTATTTTGTTGACTGAAACATAACTGGCATTGAAATATGTGTAGGCCAGCATTTGTGGTCTTGCAACAGAAAAAAAAAAAAAACTAAAATTGTACTAATATTATGTAAAAAACTACTAAATAAACAGAACTAAATAAAATTAAAACTAAAATTTAAAAACACAGAACTAAATAAAAATAAAAATGGTTGACTCAACTGAAAACTAGAACGAAATAACAATAAAAATTAATTTTATAAAATAAAATAAAAACTAAAACTACAATTAATATCAGAACTGAAATATCACTGCTACACACCTCTGTGTCCAAATCAAGATATATCCTGCTTAAACATTGCCTGCAAAGTTAACATATGGACAGGTACCACTTTTAGACTTCTTTACACTCTGAATTCCAACTAATGTTTGGAAGAAATTGTGAGAAGACAGTTTGTGACTGTATACACTTTATGGAGAAAACACATTTGTAGATTACTAATAGTTAATGGCTAGTTTTTAAACAGTCAACTAACTGACATCATTCTAAGAGCAAAACCACTGTTACTTTTATAAAACAAAAGTTATATCTAAATTTTATAGTATGGTCATTTTGGGCATTTTGCCCATCATTAAATATACACATCTAAAGGTTTTTACATTCATCGTTCTTTTGGAATAAAATAACTCATCACTTTGAAGTTGTAACTCAGAAAAAAACTATTCTGCTGTGTCTGAATAAAAATACACATTGAGATTAAATTAGCATTTTAGAAATATGTTATTGAAAACCATTATATATGTTATGCATGTTCAAACTGCAATGAACATGAGTACTGCAGAAAGGCACACTGTCCACAGCACATGTAGAGAAAATGAGTTAGCCACGCACCGTTTTACTTTGCAGTCCCTGTGGAGTGATAGATTGTAAAGGTGTCCCACTCTGCATCGATCTTCGGTCATGTGGATAAGCATACTAAAAGATATATAAGAAATATGTTATCTCCTGATTTTGCTTTCACTTAAAACATAGTTAAGCCACAGTCTGATCCAACAAGTAGAGTAAATATTTACCTATTCATCTAACAGTAATGAATACAGAACAAGCATCATATTATTCTAAAATGGTCTGTATTTTCCAAAAACTTTCTAAAAACATCTGTTACACTCAAACTGACCTACAGTATTCTGCCTGCCTAAACAAAGGGTGGATAGATAAAATCCACATGGCTTAGTTGATGTCTAAGATCCCAAACTAGAATGATGCTGCACACAGAAAGGTAATTAGATTTATCTCCCATCAAAAAGGGAAAGAAAAAGAATTTCTACCTATGCGTGGGTTTAATTGGCACTTAAAATCCATGAGTTAAAAAAAAAATCAGAATTCACATTTCATCCTTTGGACGTTTCCAGTTGAATTACTGTCTGGGATTATAGAAACTTTTTTTTTATTAAAAACCATCAAAGTGGATTGAGGGGACAATAAACACAGTATTTGTTGTGAACGTAATGCAGAAGTAAAATCTGGACTGGTAAAGGTAAAAACAATTTACATATTCAAGGACAAAAGATGCCACTGAATAAAATGTTAGGATGCTTAATTTAACTTGGGATGGGACCAGCTTTCAGGTCTTCATATTAACATAGCATTACTTAAAATAAATCAATTTATCACTGTACATACAGTGGTGTGAAAAACTATTTGCCCCCTTCCTGATTTCTTATTCTTTTGCATGTCTGTCACACAAAATGTTTCTGATCATCAAACACATGTAACCATTAGTCAAATATAACACAAGTAAACACAAAATGCAGTTTTTAAATAATGGTTTTTATTATTTAGGGAGAAAAAAAATCCAAAACTACATGGCCCTGTGTGAAAAAGTAATTGCCCCCTTGTTAAAAAATAACCTAACTGTGGTATATCACACCTGAGTTCAATTTCCGTAGCCACCCCCAGGCCTGATTACTGCCACACCTGTTTCAATCAAGAAATCACTTAAATAGGAGCTGCCTGACACAGAGAAGTAGACCAAAAGCACCTCAAAAGCTAGACATCATGCCAAGATCAAAAGAAATTCAGGAACAAATGAGAACAGAAGTAATTGAGATCTATCAGTCTGGTAAAGGTTATAAAGCCATTTCTAAAGCTTTGGGACTCCAGCGAACCACAGTGAGAGCCATTATCCACAAATGGCAAAAACATGGAACAGTGGTGAACCTTCCCAAGAGTGGCCGGCCGACCAAAATTACCCCAAGAGCGCAGAGACGACTCATCCGAGAGGTCACAAAAGACCCCAGGACAACGTCTAAAGAACTGCAGGCCTCACTTGCCTCAATTAAGGTCAGTGTTCACGACTCCACCATAAGAAAGAGACTGGGCAAAAACGGCCTGCATGGCAGATTTCCAAGACACAAACCACTGTTAAGCAAAAAGAACATTAGGGCTCGTCTCAATTTTGCTAAGAAACATCTCAATGATTGCCAAGACTTTTGGGAAAATACCTTGTGGACTGATGAGACAAAAGTTGAACTTTTTGGAGGGCAAATGTCCCGTTACATCTGGCGTAAAAGGAACACAGCATTTCAGAAAAAGAACATCATACCAACAGTAAAATATGGTGGTGGTAGTGTGATGGTCTGGGGTTGTTTTGCTGTTTCAGGACCTGGAAGGCTTGCTGTGATAGATGGAACCATGAATTCTACTGTCTACCAAAAAATCCTGAAGGAGAATGTCCGGCCATCTGTTCGTCAACTCAAGCTGAAGCGATCTTGGGTGCTGCAACAGGACAATGACCCAAAACACACCAGCAAATCCACCTCTGAATGGCTGAAGAAAAACAAAATGAAGACTTTGGAGTGGCCTAGTCACAGTCCTGACCTGAATCCAATTGAGATGCTATGGCATGACCTTAAAAAGGCGGTTCATGCTAGAAAACCCTCAAATAAAGCTGAATTACAACAATTCTGCAAAGATGAGTGGGCCAAAATTCCTCCAGAGCGCTGTAAATGACTCATTGCAAGTTATCGCAAACGCTTGATTGCAGTTATTGCTGCTAAGGGTGGCCCAACCAGTTATTAGGTTCAGGGGGCAATTACTTTTTCACACAGGGCCATGTAGGTTTGGATTTTTTTTTCTCCCTAAATAATAAAAACCATCATTTAAAAACTGCATTTTGTGTTTACTTGTGTTATATTTGACTAATGGTTAAATGTGTCTGATGATCAGAAACATTTTGTGTGACAAACATGCAAAAGAATAAGAAATCAGGAAGTGGGCAAATAGTTTTTCACACCACTGTAGTTCAGTATGTTAGTCTGAAGCAGGATTACAGTATCTGCAGACAATATAAAAGTAAAATTTGAATATAAACCTACTTACCTTAGTAAGATGAGTTCTGTGTCGACGGTCTATTGTCACATCTCCTCGAAAAACCGGGGATGACACTTCTGATCTGGATCCTGCATTGTACGAACGTAGTGGAGAGTAGCCTTGGAAAAGGGCAATGGAGCCATGAGAGGGGGATGGAGGAATAGAGTGAGACACCTGGTCTGAAATATTAATCATTGTTTTTGGACTTGTTAAAGTACCATAGGCATTGATGGGTGTCTGCTTTGTGTAAACCTGTCTCTGCTGCCATTCATACAATTGCCACATGGTATCATCACGCATTGATCTTCGTTTTTCTTCAGAACCTAAAGATCCATGTACCCTGTCATATACAATGGGTGAAATACTGCAGATGCTGTCTGGTCTGGTGGTACTATTTCGAGGGAGAGTCCGATAGCCCTCAGGATAATGGGGCACAACCTGTGTTCGATAGCTTGGCATGTTCCTGGGTAGTGTCTGATATGAAGTAATGCTGAAACAAAAAAAAAAAATAGGTAATCGAAGTTTTAGTTATAAATAACTTCATTTTAAAGTCAAATCACGGCACTAATCAAAATATGACTTGTAAATATCTGAACAGTTTTCAGTATGTGCACAATGTTTTATTTGCAAATGCTACTTTAAAATCTAAAACAAATCTTTTAAAATGTTAAAAATAGGAAGTTTCACCACCTGTTAAAATGTCAGGAAAAAAATCAACATCTGTTAAAATTCTTTATAGAAATAATTCACTAAAGGCGACTGCAGCATGAAGGTACCAGCCAGCAATCAAAAGCAGCCAGTATTTACTCCTCACATGTGATCAGTAATCCTTATATTTGCCAAGGAAAAAAAAAGAAAACATTGTGAATAATCAGGTGTCTACCACTTTGCTTTAATGGTTTATACACCTAAGATAGCGGGGAATTGTGGAAAATTATTTCATTTACCTTTACTCAGTCAGTATGAATGAATGCAGTATAACAAATCAAGAGATAGCTTTTAAGAACAATTTACCATGTAATTTTTCTGACTTGTATTACTGCCTTATTGAGTGGAAACAAGTTTTAGCAACTGTGAAGTGTAAATAAGTTATGGAGATAGCTTTCTGCAATTTTCATTTTACAAACTTGAGTGAAGTAAGTGAACAGCTAATGGCAATTACTGTATGATTGTTAATAATATGAAAGCTATATGTATAGCAGAAAGCTAACAAACAGCAGCACATAGGACTTCAATTAACATTCATTAACCAGATTTTTGTTTACAATTAATGCTATGTAGCAAATAGGTAGATCCCTAGTAAATGGCACACAGTTCAAATATTTTATGTGATATATATTTCTATAGAAAAGAAATGTATTTTAGTTGGCTCCCTAACTGTGTACCAATTATCCGCAATGCTTTTTTTCACCTTGACAGATGTGAAAGCTCCACTAGAACTGACAAAGGTGAGGTTCAATTTTTTAAAAGCACACTGGTCTTATCATTGCATAATGAACTATGGGTAGGTACGCATTTGCAAAAAGGAATAAGGAAATAGGGAAAACATAAGCTGTGAAAAATGTCCCAATGATCCTGTCTCTTTTGGGCACAGAAAAATGCAAGCCTCTGACTATGGATTGAAAGAGAATAACAACCCAACAACAGCTTCAAAAAACGAAGAGGTGTATACCTTGATTAAACATTAATGAAAAGAACCCATGGTACACTTTAAGCCCACTATGGCTTGTGCAGCTTTTTCTTTCTAAAATGGATATGTCCTAACTCTGTCACTGTATCACAGACTATATTAACTTGTGATACACAACCTGGACCCACTGCAATTTGCCTTTCAGACAAAAACTTAAGTGGAGTATGCATTTATCTCTCTGCTCCATAAGGCTTATTCTCACCTGGACAACGCTGGCAACACAGTGAGGATTATGCTTTTTGATCACTCCAGTGCCTTCAATACTACCCAGCCATCCTTGTTAAGGGGCAAACTCAAAGATATGCAGGTGGATGATACTTTGGTGTCCCGGATAATGGGCTATCTGTCAAGCAGACTGCAGTTTGTGAGACTCGAAGACTGCGTCTCAGATGTGGATACAAGCAACACGAACAACTCAAGGAGCAGTCCTGTTGCCTTTTCTCTTCACTCTGCACACTCTTGACTATAAATATAACACCAGGTCATGTCACTTGCAGAAAGCCTCAGATGATTCTGCACTTATTGATGAAGGGAATGAGACAGAATATAGAAATTAGGTTAAGAACTTTGTTTCTTAGTGCAGAAAGAATTGTCTGCATCTAAAACATTAACAAAACCAAGGAACTGGTTATTGAGTTTCACTACACCAAACAGCCTGTATACCCGGTCACTATTTAGGGACTGGATGTAGAGGAGGTTCACACCAATGACTGTTTGGATTGTGAGTAAGAATATTTAGAATTAAGGTGTGTTTCAGTCTTTCCAAATAATAAAAGTATGATGCTAATAGAACTATAAGAAGCATGACACTTATGTAT
This sequence comes from Polypterus bichir lapradei, assembly GCA_026402145.1. Lineage (NCBI taxonomy): Eukaryota > Metazoa > Chordata > Cladistia > Polypteriformes > Polypteridae > Polypterus > Polypterus bichir. The sequence goes on from JANRMT010062794.1 coordinate 2,602,378, forward strand.
TAAATAAGAATGTGCTAAGCTAACTGAACAAATGTAATTTAATGCAGATACTAAAGCTATAAGAATGTAATTTCTTCATAACTAAGGTAATGCACTGAACTAACTTTTTTGCAACCTTTGATATTTTAAGAGCAATGTGCGTGCAAAGAATGTATAAGGAAATGAGCATTGTCTAAAACCTCTGAGTTGTATACACCCTATAACAGTTAGGAAAAAACTTGCTGTAACTGGACTTATGTACGTGCAAGCTAGCAGAAGGGTATTTCCCAAAACTGTTAAAATGCTGACAACTCTTTATCTGTAAAAAACAATGTATTCAGGATGTGGATAGGGTCTATAGCAATCCATGTAATAACCTCAAGATGAATTGCTACGTTTCCTCGTTTTTCATTTTTTTTTTCTTTCTTGTCAGTGAACTTGAGTATTAAAAGGAAGTCTCTCCTTCCTGCTGGCAGGCTGATGGTCTGCAACACACTGGAACGTGACAGGGTCTGCAGCCTCTCTGCCACCAAGTATAAAGAAATTGCTTTTTACTTTAAATTGGTGTTTGTTTCCCGTGGTTTCTGACTTCAGCGTCCACAATTGGTATTGCAACAAAGAGGAACTATATAAGAAAATGCAGAGTAGGGTCTTTTTTCTTAGAGAACTGCATTCCTTTAATGTCGGTAGTGACATCCCTTACATCTGCTACAACTCTGAGATGGCCAGTACAATTTTCTTTGCTGTTGTGTCCTGGTATGGTAACATCACTTCAAGAGTGAATCAACTGAATCAACAAGCTAATTAAAAGGGCAGGCTCTGGGACATACTCTGGGAACCCTGGAGGAAGTAGCAAAGGAGAGAATTAGAACAAAACTGAGTGCAATGATAAACAATGCACCACATCCTCTCTCTGATACATACTGTAAATATTAAGTACAATAGAACCTCTGATCACAAATGTTTCTAAACACGTACAAATCGGGTTACAATCAAAATGTTTGCCAAAATTTCACATCTGTTCATGACCACATGTTCTGGTGGCAAAGAAAAATACTGGAGGACAGTTTCCCTTCCGGTTCGTACGCGCAAATGATTTTCCATTCTCCATTTCCCATTTTCTTTTGTTTGCAAATACAGGGCCTAACAAAGACGACGCACGTGTTGTTGTATGAACAGTTTGTAATGGTCTAGCGCAGAGGTTCTCAAACTCGGTCCTGGGGGCCCACTGTGGCTGCAGGTTTTTGTTCCAACCAGCCTCTGTTTTTAATTGGATTCCTGTGCTAATTAAGTGAACTGTTGTTAAGTATTAAAATGTACTAAGCAGTTGTGTATTTTTTTCTTTTTAACAGTATTTTCATCTTGAATGTCATTCTACTTTTCTAGGGGTTCTAACTGTTTAATTAATCCGTTATTTACTACTTTGTGGGGCTGACGCTAAAGTAGTTGCAGCCTTTCACAACTGAGTGTTGTTTGCTTGGGTTTCTGCTCTGCTTGTTTTCAATTGTCATTACTAAGATTCAATGAAGGGAACAAACTGCACAGAGAAAGGGCGAAATGTAATAAAAAGAGAGTTAAGCATTTAAATCCATAGCAAAAACAAAAATATTTCTAAGTTTCTTATAAATGTAAAAATCATGCTGCTGAACTTTTCTGAATGTAGAATAAAAGATAAATAATACCAGCTAATTAAATGAGATCAGTGCTATCAGGTGTTGTCACTGATTAGGAATCTGGTTGGAACAAAAAACTGCAGCCACAGTGGGCCCCCAGGACCGAGTTTGAGAACCCCTGGTCTAGCGCGAACTTGGTCTAGCACGAACTCTTGCAATGTTAGTTTTCTCTGTTGTTCAAGGTTTTCTCAGTGTTATTCAATGTTTTTACATTTAGTTTACTACTAGCAAAATACCCGTGCTTCGCAGCGGCGAAGTACTGCCTTAAAATTTTTATTAAGAAGACAATTTAATTTTTTTAAACTGAGAGAAAATATGCCAATAATTATTTGTTAAGGATCTCTTTGTATACCATATTGTCACTTCGGCCCTCCGGTTGTAACATGACCAAGCTGTGCGCTGAGCTTACTCTTGAGCACGTAACTTACAGTTGGCCATGTGAACAGTAATCTTGTCTCAAATCTCACAGCTTGGATTGCTACTGTCATAATCGGTTTGAGTTTCATGGTTTGTTTCAATTACAACAGTATTTGCAGGATTTGTTGTGTTGAAGTGACATTCAGCATCTGTCAAGCGTTGTAAGCACACAACCGGTTTCATCGATAAAATCACATCCAGCTTTTGAGAGTTTAAACATTCATAAACATCAAAGTGTCCACTACTGAAATCGTCACCTGTGAATCTAAGATGTTTAAGAGGCATTGGCGGTTGTCGAAAAGTGTAAAATATTTGGCCATTTCAGTACACTTGAAAGCGACAACAGAACAATTCAGCGGCAGCCATCAACTCACATGCAGAACCATAGGTGAAGGGCTTAAGCATTTCACTCTTATAGTGCTCCTGTGTAGTATAGTTATCTCCTGTACCGTCATCAGTCCACACCTTGATCCTGTCCCAGTCATTCAATACATAAGACACAATGTTCCTCCGGATATCAAGAGTGAGCCTGATATTGCCGTGCAATATGTAACACAGAGAATGGAAAAGGTAGGTGCCATCTCCGGGCATGGAAACCACTCAGTAAGTGACAGTTCTTTAATCGATAGTGATCACCTCAATAGACATGGTAATGGGGGTTGGAATGATAAAGGAAATGGGTACCTGAGCAATGTAAAGTAAGTCTAAAATACCTATACAATAACTATAATTGTAATAAACAAACAATAAAACAGCGGAGAAGCCGTGGATTAAACAAAAAGGCTGTAGTTATCAGTAGGGAGACGTGAATCCCGTGACGAAGCAAGGAAGGAATGTAGAGACCGGAGCGACGGACAGTCTTATATAGGCAGGCAGCCAACAACGTGGGAGGCGTTGGGATGGGGGTCCCAACGCCACCTCACACGGTGACCGAGCTGCAGGCTATGGACGTATATATGTACGTAAGTAGGATTCAGTTAGCGTTGGGAACCCGTGTACCAAATTTCTTGAAGATGGGCCCAAAAGTAACAAAGACTGTTGAAAAGTTCAATATGGCGGCCGACAGTGGCATCATACCACCAAAATAAGTACGTACATTGGTTTCGGTTAGTGCATGGAAGCCGCATATAAAATTTCGAGAAGATCGGGCCATAAATAAGAAAGTTCAACTTGGCGGACGTTGTTGACCGCTATGATCATTACGCGTAGAATTTCGAAATGAAACCTGCTTAACTTTTGTAAGTAAGCTGTAAGGAATGAGCCTGCCAAATTTCAGCCTTCTACCTACATGGGAAGTTGGAGAATTAGTGACGTTGGAAAGTTCAATATGGCGGCTGACAGTGGCGTCATACCACCAAAATAAGTACGAACATTGGTTTTGGTTAGCTCAGGGAAGCCACCTACCAAATTTCGTGAAGATGGGGCCGTAAATAAGAAAGTTCAACATGGCGGACGTTGTTGACCGTTATGACCGTTACGCGTAGAATTTCGAAATGAAACCTGCTTAACTTTTGTAAGTAAGCTGTAAGGAATGGGCCTGCCAAATTTCAGCCTTCTACCTACACGGGAAGTTGGAGAATTTGTGACATTTGGAAAATTCAATATGGCGGCCGACAGTGGCGTCATACGACCGAAATAAGTATGTACATCAGTTTTGGTTAGCGCAGGGAAGCCACCTACCAAATTTAGTGAAGACGGGGTCAGCCTTCTACCTACACGGGAAGTTGGAAAATTGGTGACGTTGGAAAGTTCAATATGGCGGCCGACAGTGGCGTCATACCATCAAAATAAATAAGTACATCGGTTTCAGTTAGCGCAGGGAAGCCACCTACCAAATTTCGTGAAGATGGGGCCATAAATAAGAAAGTTCAACATGGCGGACGTTGTCAACCGTTATCGACCGTTATGACCGTTACGTGTAGAATTTCGAAATGAAACCTGCTTAACTTTTGTAAGTAAGCTGTAAGGAATAAACCTGTCAAATTTCAGCCTTCTACCTACACGGGAAGTTGGAGAATTAGTGATGAGTGAGTGAGTGAGGGCTTTGCCTTTTATTAGTGTACTAGCAGAATACCCGCGCTTCGCAGCGGAGAAGTAGTGTGTTAAAGCAGTTATGAAAAAGAAAAGGAAATATTTTAAAAATAACGTAACATGATTGTTAATGTAATTGTTTTGTCATTGATATGAGTGTTGTTGTCATCTCTCTCTCTCTCTCTCTAT
>JANRMT010062794.1:2623590-2634733 GCA_026402145.1 Polypterus bichir lapradei
TATATATATATATATATATATATATATATATATATATATATACAGTACTCTAAAATTATTGCAAATATATTAGTTAAAATAAGGAGATGACATGCTACAAATGTAATGCTGAAACAACAATAAAGAATGTATAATGATATTTGAGAACTGTATCTTTTTTTTTAATTTAGATGAAGACTGCAGAAAAATACAATGAAGGGCATTTCTTTTTTTTAGTAACAATACATCTGTTCCACACTTCAAGTTACAACACAACATACAAAAAAAAACAAATGAAATAATAATTTTAAGCAGGTTAAGGCATAAAAAGTTCTGCAAAGTAATAGAATTTAACAGAATTCGATTTTTAAAAGAAGGATTTTGAAATTATTTCCTTAATGGTTCTTGCTGTTATATTTTGAATTAAAAGAAGAATTGTAAGTAAATAATCAGAATATTCTTACAAATATTCCTACTATACAAAATTTGATTGATTCAAATAAATTAACTTATGTTCAAACAACGAATTCTCCAATGTTTCTAAGAAGGAAAAAAATGTAAAAGTGTGAAATTGTAAAGGTTAAATTAGGCTAACAAACTAACATGTTAATTTCTAGACAATACAGCCGAACTATTTTTTTACCTGCATGTGCTAATCCATATATGGATATACTGTATATTTAAAAGTCATTAATCAGGGAGACTGAATGAGCAATGAACACCATTCTGCACATTTCCCTTCCATTGGAAAGACCTTAGAAATAGTTCGGAAAATAAATAAAAAATGTTCTAAAAACATATAAAATTATTTCCTAAGGTTAAGACAATGTCTGTGAAATAATACATTTAGGAAAACTATCCCCCTCAAATAGTGATGTTAAGAAAAAAAAATAAGATTATGGTTGAGGATAATTATGTTACTCTACTATATTCAGGATAATGAATAAATAACTTATTTTTTCAGATCAGAAGTCTCACTTATATTAAACTTGGCTGCTAGATATTAAAGTAAAATGTTTAAAAGTATAAATGAATATAAATTATTGTTGCGAGATAATAACAGAAAAAGAAGACAGAATACTTAATACCTTTTAACTGGTTCAGTATGAACAAGAGCAGCATCAGTCATGACCTTCATCCATGACTCCATTTCTTTGGCTGTATCTGTGCAGAAGTAATAAGTCCGCATATTTGGATGTGTTGCCTGGTTGAAAATGACACATGAATTTCAACACGACGTCAATTGTCTGAAAAAAAAGAAAAAAAGAAATACATAATTTACATTTTCAAAATTTTTAAAACTAATGAAATTTTAATAAAATATAAAATTTTTACACAAACATTTTGCCTGAGCAAGGATATCAGTTTGCTTACTAAATCAGTCTTGTAGTTACTAACAGTCACTGCTGGATTGCAGTAATAGACTCAATACTTTCTATCCACTTATTCCTTTCACAATATGTTGATTTTGACTAAAATGGGCTGTTACAGAGAGAAATGGAAGATTGCTTCTTCCTTTAAAGGTTTTCAACTTAAAGCATTTCCACATGTTAAAAAAATTTGTGTCTGATTTTGTTTCTTGATTCATTATGCAGAAACACAAATGTAGCTTTTTGATGCAAGTAACTATGAGTTGAACTGGAGAAAAAGACCGAATTTGAACTATTGAATTGGGGATATAATTGTTTGACAATCTGTGGAAGTTTGTGGAAAAAAAAAATAGGTAAGCAACAGAGACAGTTATACTTTTAAAATAGAGTCAAAAAATACAGATTTTTTTTTTTTGGTTATGATCATAGTAATTCTATTCGGAGTGGGCCAAAAGCAAGAATATATGAAGAAATCCTTAAACTCCCAGATTTAAATGCCACTCATCTTGCACTAAGTAATCTCCTTTAGTGTTTAATAATGAGAATAATGAAACTGACCAGAAAAAAAAAAACAGATGTGAATGTCAGTAGGCATCGCGCCCTAGGAACCAAGTTACCCGAATTATTCTATAACATTTCTGTAATTATTTACCGCTCTGATGTTGATCTTTCTGATCATAAAATAGATTATTACAATAGCAATTGACAAGAAGAATTCATAATTAATTGCAGAATTACAGTATTTGAGGGTTCCTCTAGGGTGCCTCTTTCTCTTACACGATTTGGCTCAAAAACTAATCAGCACATCATCATCTCATAACAGGCTTAAGTTTCGAGTCTGGTATTTTTCCATCCAGTCGTTTTAGCTCTAGGCCGTCCTCAATAAACTGTGACACATGGACAAACAGACAGACACACACAGCCAAATATCGAGATATCGATGTTTTCGGTATCAGGGGACCCTAAAACTTCAAAATCTGACGAAAACCGGAAATAAATTTTTGACGATTCTAAAGCTTTCACACCTCCCCCATAAGGCTATGGTGGGGGAGGGCAGAAAGCAAAAATGGTCCTACTTTGTCTAGTGCTGTTATATACTTTTTAAGATAAACACCACGCACAGTATTCCAAATGAGGACTCCGGGGTTTTGAACTTAATTTAAGCATAACCTACCTTGACATATGCACAAAATGCAATATAATTCAACATCTCTTAGCCTATTTAATCATTTTTATACACCATCAGATAAAAGACAAGGACAAATCCAGCAGGACTCCCAACTATTTTTCATTAGGTTATTTTACAAGTTTGAGACCTATCACTGTGTAAATACAGCATATTAATGTTTATCTCATTAGATTAACACTTACTTGCCACATATCTAACCAAGTCTGAATTCTGTTCAAGATAATCTGTAATTATTGTGCTGACATGGCTGTGTCCTCCAATCCTGATAGTTTAGTATCTTCTACAAACCTAAAGAACTTATTACTTATATTTCTATCAAATTAATTTAAGAAAATGAGTAGAGACTTCAGAATAATGTTAGTTTTATTTTCCAAAGAAAATAAAAAGCAAAGGAAGCACATGAATAGGTTATTACTGCAACCTGCAACAAAATAACATTTCTGATTGTTGTGTATTCCTTTTAAAGTAATCAAATTAAATGAGAGGACAAGTATTACAATGTAATTGGTCAGATTTGGATAAAGTCTCCAGTCTAGAAATTGCTCCTCTGGAAATTACTACTTAGAAGGGCATTTCCTTCTAATGCTCCTCTGGGAATTACTACTTAGAAGGGCATTTCTTTCCACTGCAAAGATAATAATTTCTGTACTTTATTGTCACATGAACACAGAATTAAAAACTTCTATTTGATTAATATTGCTAAGTCCCATCTTTAACAGTTACATGGCTGGCCCAGTTAATTTTTTTAAATTAAGCCATTATCAAATGGGACATTTGATAGCTTACTTTGAAAGGAAAAGGAACTTTTCATGAACTGAAGCCATTTCTTTACATTCACCAAAATAAGCTGGAAGCACATTGGTTGTACCGATACCTCAAAGTCTTGGATTTAAATCATATGCCTGATGATTAGGAGAAGTTTCCATATAGTTTGGTTTTCCTCCCACATTCTAAATAAATGAAATTGAGCTTAACTGGAAATTCTAAACTGGCCTGATGTGACAATGGGTATACTGTATCTTCAGTATCTTATAAGCTACAATGCTTTTAATTTTTTTCCCCAAAATGTCTGCTCCTGGTGAAAACTGCATCTCAGTTTTTCCTTATCGGAAATATCAGCGCATTGCTGATTTAATATTTTGTTGATTTATTTATTTTTTTTTACACAATGTTTAATTCATACTTCCCACAGTATTTATTGCTTAATTTAATTGTTTTACAATAGCAATTATTTCCCTTTCTTGTGTTTAACAGTGATATAAGAAGGTAACTGGTAGTGGTATAATATTTTTCCAGCATTCTGGACTAGTACGCTGTTAGTTTATATGTTTATGGCTGACTAGTTTGGATAATATTTAAAATGCCTTATGTGGCCATATTTTGGTGATGTATGGGATACAACAAAGGCAATGCAACAACTGGTCAAAAAAATCATATTATGACTTCTAAAGTTTATTTCTAATTAGAAATAAGCAAATAGCCGTAAGTATAGGCATTTACCCATGAACTTGACATTCCTGGGTGAAATCTTTACAACAGGGTTCATCAAATAAAGTTGATCTGTGGCCAAATTCTTGCTAAGCAAATATGAGAAACATTAAAGCTCCTCCCCACCACAATTTAACAGACAAAACCCCTCCTTTATTACTTAGCTACTCTCACGCAATTATCCAGTCATTCACATCGCACAAGGTAAGTCAGTTCAAATCAGTCAATTTTTATCTGTGCAAGATAAGGAATCATCAGGTACATAATACATTGAGTTTACTCAGTTGTCATGGTCATTTCAAAAACACAAAGTAAATTATTTAAATGAATTTTTTTCTCATGAAATCTACAATGGTTGTATTTAATTGGGTAACTTTTAGTCAGGAAGTATCTTTCAAAGTTCACATTGCAAGATAGCTATCAGAATGAGTTTTGTTAGGACAAATGTCTTGTCAAAATGATTTAAATGGTCTTGTCCGTTGCGAAAGATGGACGTCTGAAGCGGAGCTCCGCTAGCAGCGGTGTTATTTCTCATATTATCTGCTTATTATCCTGAGATATCCTGCATTTATCCAACCTGAGGGGCACTACTACAGTATATGCAAGCATATATAAACATGGCCAACAAGAAAGGGGTTCAGAAAGAAACGAAAGAAATGAAAACTAAAGCTACATCCAAGCTCAGATCGGCAAGCCCATGTTCAAGGCACGGCCTTTCAGAGACTGACCTGGATCAAAAGGGGGGCGGATTGGCTAACATTTACTCGAGCCGGTTAAAATGTAAAGATGTCAGTTTTGGTAAGTTCAAGTCCTTTGAATATCTCGCCGTTGTTATCCAAGGAGATGCTCAAGTTCTAGTATTATCCGTGTATAGACCTCCAAAATTCAACGCGTCTTTGTTTGAGGAATTCTCTGACTTAATGTCAATTTTAATTACTAACTATGACACACTCCTAATAGTTGGCGACTTTAATTTTCATATAGATAATCAGTGTGATCTAAAAGTAAAAGAATTTATGAACCTCCTGGATTCATTTGATTTGAGGCAGCTCGTAAATCAGCCTACACATAAAGCAGGTCATACGTTAGACTTAGTGATTACTAAAGGACTGAAAGTTGAGGTAAAGCAGATCATTGATATTGGTCTATCGGACCATTTTCTTCTACTTTTTAATATAGAAATAATGATAAAAAACACTCATGAGAAGCATATTGTTAAAAAACGCTTCTTTGACTCAGCAGCAGCTTTAAAACTTACAAACATTCTAAACAATCAGTCCGTTTATAGTGCCAACTATAATAGCGAGGATAATGTAAATAGTAAGGTGGAAAAATTTAATACTAAAGTGAGAGCTGCTGTTGACATAGTTGCACCTGAAAAGACAGTAAAAAAATCCTCTAGTATTGTTATACCATGGAAGACCCAAAGAGTGTCGGACTTAAAGAGAACATGCCGCAGAGCTGAACGTAAATGGAGGAAGACTAAACTAACTATCCACTATGAAATATTAAAAGTCAAAATAACAGAATACAATAACACTGTCCGTCTTGAGAGACGCTGTTATTTCTCCAAGATTATAAATGACAATGCTAGTAATCCCAGAGTCTTATTTTCTACAATTGATCACCTACTAAACCAAGGTAACTCACAGGAATGCCTCCTAAGTACTTCCAGTAAAACCTGTGAGGCTATCGCTGTATTTTTCAATCAAAAAATTAATGATATTAGAAATAACATAGTATATCCCTCCAACACTAAGGATCCTCCTAAACCCCAGCATTCTGTTATAAACAAATTAAACTCTTTCACTAGGATAGATTTACCTGATTTACAAAAAATAATATCTCAATTAAAATCCTCCACCTGCGTCCTTGACCCAGTACCAACAAGGCTTTTCAAAGAAGTATCGGGCGTGCTAATTGATAATGTTCTGGACATAGTAAATTCGTCATTAGATACGGGGGTCTTCCCAGACTGTCTTAAGACTGCTGTAGTTAAACCCCTCCTTAAGAAACATAATCTTGACCCCTCAGCTCTTGAAAATTTTAGACCCATCTCTAACCTGCCTTTCTTAAGCAAAGTTCTGGAGAAAGCAGTCATTATGCAGTTAAATGACCACCTAAATAAACATGCTATTCTTGATAAATTTCAGTCGGGTTTTACAATAAATCACAGCACAGAAACTGCACTCAAAGTAGTAAATGATTTGCGAATGAACGCAGACAGAGGCCATATATCTGTTCTCATCCTCTTAGATCTGAGTGCTGCATTTGACACTATTGATCATAATATTCTTAGAAATTGCCTTAGTGAATGAGTGGGCCTCTCTGGCAGTGTCTTAAATTGGTTTGAATCCTACCTGACAGGGAGAAAATTTTTTGTTAGTTGTGGTAGTTACAACTCAAAGACACATGATATCCGATATGGTGTTCCACAAGGCTCTATCCTGGGTCCACTGTTATTCTCAATCTACATGCTTCCGTTAGGTCAGATTATCTCAGGGCACAACGTGAGCTACCACAGCTATGCTGATGACACACAGCTGTATTTATCAGTAGCACCTGATGACCCCGATTCTATTGATTCACTAACACAATGTCTGACTTGTATCTCAGAATGGATGAATAGTAACTTTCTCAAGTTAAATAAAGAGAAAACTGAAATCTTAGTGATTGGCAATAATGGATACAATGAGGCTATTAGAAATAAACTGGATACATTAGGATTAAAAGTCAAGACGGAGGTAAAAAGCTTAGGGGTAATTGTTGACTGTAATCTGAATTTTAAATCGCATATTAATCAGATCACTAGGACAGCATTTTTTCACTTAAGAAACATAAGTAAAGTTAGACCTCTTATATCACTGAAAGATGCTGAGAAATTAGTTCACGCGTTTGTTTTCAGTCGACTAGATTACTGTAACGCACTCCTCTCAGGACTACCCAAGAAAGACATAAATCGTTTGCAACTAGTGCAGAATGCAGCTGCTAGAATCCTAACTAGGAAAAGAAAATCCGAACACATTTCTCCAGTTCTGATGTCACTACACTGGTTACCTGTGTCATTCAGGATTGACTTTAAAATTCTGCTTATGGTTTATAAAGCCTTAAATAATCTCGCCCCTTCTTATATATCGGAGTGTCTGACACCTTATATTCCAAATCGTAACCTCAGATCCTCAAATGAGTGTCTCCTTAGAATTCCAAGAACAAAACTTAAAAGAAGTGGTGAGGCGGCCTTCTGCTGCTATGCACCTAAAATCTGGAATAGCCTGCCAATAGGAATTCGTCAGGCTGATACGGTGGAGCACTTTAAAACACTGCTGAAAACACATTACTTTAACATGGCCTTTCTATAACTTCAATTTAACTTAATTTAACTTAATCCTGATACTCTATATGTTCAATTTCCTCATAATAACTATTCAGGGTAGCTCTACAGCCCGTACTGACCCCTACTCTCTTCTCTGTTTCTTTTTCCGGTTTCTTTGTGGTGGTGGCCTGCGCCACCTCCACCTACTCAAAGCTTCATGATGCTCCAACAATGATGGATGGACTAAAAGGCAGAATTCTACGTGACCATCATCATCAAGCCTTTCCGTGAGAACCCTAAATCCAAAGAGGACTGTTTCATTTATGTTAGGTAGAATGCCCAGTGGGGACTGGGCGGTCTCATGGTCTGGAATCCCTACAGATTTTATTTTTTTTTCTCCAGCCGTCTGGAGTTTTTATTTTGTTTTTTCTGTCCCCCCTGGCCATTGGACCTTACTCTTATTCGATGTTAATTAATGCTGATTTATTTTGTTTTCATATTGTGTTTATTTTTCTATTCTTTATTATGTAAAGCACTTTGAGCTACTGTTTGTATGAATATGTGCTATATAAATAAATGTTGTTGTTGTTGTATCAGATGGGCGAAAGCCCAGACTCCTCGGGACCACGGTCCACTACATCGTCTCCGGCTGAGAGCGAAATGGGAAGCAAATGTACGAGCGTGAGTGACGCAGGTCACGATAGCTCGCCGAGTGGAGAAGATCACCTGAAACTGGAAAAGGCCTCGCAGCCCGCGATTTCAACTACTCCACGCGAGCCAGGAACACCGGCTACAATAGAGCCTGCCGCCTCACCTACGGTGCACGAAAGCAGAATTGATCTGTCTAAACTGAAGGTGATGATCGCTGAGCTCATGCAAGAGATAAAGAAAGGTATAAAGAAAAGCGAGAAGGCAAATGAGAAGGCAAGGGAAAAGGCAAATGAGAAGCTGCGACTGGAGCTGCAACAGGAGCTGTGACAGGTGCTGGGTAAATTTGAAGAGCACATTCAGGAAACCTCGTTTAAACTGAGCACACTTGCTGATCAACTGGAGGATGTCAAGGAGAAATTCACGACTCGGATTGAAACAGCCGAAAATCTAGCTGCCAGTGCTGAAGAAAAAGCAACAACTGTCAACTCTGAATGCAAAAAACTCGGAGACAGACTTGCTGCTTGGGAAGATGGAAGCAGAAGGAATAATATTAGAATTGAAGGTCTGCCTGAGAATCGAGAAAGTCCAAACCCAGTGAAATTCGCAGCTGAACTATTTTCTAAAATAATTGGAGAGGACTTTAAAGCAGATTCTGAGATAGCAGCGGCTTATCGCGTACGCGGATCAAATACCATTAGACATAGATCTTTTGTTATTCGCTTTGAGAGATTATTACAACATTACAACATTAAACAGCAGTTACGGCAAGCCAATATCAAATACAGCCTCTTCTATCCTGCCAAACTGAAAGTGGAATTGCATGGTAAATTCTATGTCTTCGCCAGCAAGGAAGATGCAGGAAAGGAATTAAGAAAGCTGATCCCAGGACTATTCTGAAACACAATAGTGAGTCATAGCCTGTCATGATATGGCAAGAATAAATAACCTACTGTCTGATCTATTTGTTAAGATACGGGTTTTTATCATTATATATCCTCATTATGACTCAGACGCTATCTGTTTATGTTTTAATTACAGTTATAGACGTTTGTGCTTAATTCTTTTTTTTTTTTTTTTTTTTTTCAATCTTATTTATTTAATTTTTCTCTACCCTAAACGAGACTGTTTAACATCATACCCTTGGTTTATTGTTATTGCTATTATTGCATTAAGACTTACTATGTTAATTCTGGACCACTTTCTAACACCATTCCCCGGGTTTATAATCTTAATACATTAAGATTGCTAAAGATTATATGTATTTTAAGTTCATAGTTTGTTAATGATTATATTTTAGGCATATAGTATTTAGACTATATTGGTAATAGATATCTCAATTTTTTAATCCTAAAACGTCGCTACGTGGGGGCTTGTATTGCTTTAGACGTGCTCTGTTTCTGGGTATGTCAGAGGACCGGGACTGTGTGAAGTGGGGTCTAGCCTCACGTGGGGAGGCAAAATGGGATGGTGGGGGGGTAAGGAGGGGAGAGAAAGAGAGCAGGCTATATCTATACCTAATCTATCCTTTTAATCTTTATAATTAAAACTACCAACGTAACAATAGGCTGCATGGCAATAACTCTTGGGGAAATAGGAAATTAAGGTTAAAGCTGTCTCACTTCTAGTTAAGACTATAAAATGACATCAAAAATTCAGAATCAATGTCTCCATGATGGGACAGTTAACTTCGTGAGCTGGAATGTTAAAGGGCTGAATCACGAATTAAAGAGAAAGAAAGTACTCTCTCACCTAACAGGTTTAAAAGCTAAAATAGTGTTTTTACAGGAGACACACTTACTAAGCAAGGATCAGTCCCAGCAGCAAAAGGACTGGACTGGCCAAATGTTCCATTCTAGCTTTACAAAGAAAACTAGAGGTGTGGGAATTCTCATACATAGAACAGTCTCATTTGTAGCATCAGATGTAGTATTGGATCGTGAAGGGAGATATGTGATGGTCATGGGAGACTTATCTAACTGTAAAATGATTTTGATAAATGCTTATGCACCTAATGTTGATGATAAGGAATTTATACAAAATTTATTTGTATCCATTCCCAATCTGAACACTCATAAAATTATAATGCCTGGGGACTTTAATTGTGTTCTAAATCCACTCTTAGATAGGACTTCTATCACAGGGGGGACGACATCTAACACTGCAAAGATAATTACAAAGTCAAACTCACACCCAAACTCAAGAACATATTCTTTCTACTCACCAGTACATCATTGCTACTCAAGAATTGATTATTTCTTTATAGATAATAATTTCTAGCCTACGATTAAATCTTGCAAATACAATGCTATTGTTATTTCTGACCATGCACCTCTGATCTTGGAGCTAAAGTTACTATGCCCCACACACTCACCTCGCAGATGGCATCTCAACCCACTTCTAATAGCAGATGAGAACTGTACAGAATTTATATCCAAACAAATCAGTTTCTTCCTAGAGACAAATACATCCTCAGAGATTTCTGCAGGAATACTCTGGAAAACTCTTAAGGCCTTCTTAAGAAAACAGATTATCTCATATCTTTCCCACAGAAATAAATTAGAAACCAAGAAAGTAGCAGAGCTAAAAAGCAAAATTACTAGAAAAGATGAACAACATGCCAGGCTTCCAAGTGAGGCTCTACATAGGAAAAGGCAGGCTCTGCATTCAGAACTAAACCTCTTGACAACTAAAGAAACTGAACAAGTAATTTATAAATCCAGACATAATTACTATAAACACAGAGAGAAAGCTAATAAGCATTTAGCTCAACAAATTCACAAGCAAGAAGTCCACAACAAAATCCCAGTAATCACCAACACGAACGGAGACAAAATCATCGACCACAAAAATATAATGCACACATTTAGAGACTACTATAAATCCTTATATTCAACTGAGTTTAAAGAAAACAATACACAATCTAATGCATTTCTGGATACTATACAGATACCACAAATAGACACTTTTAGTGCGGAGGAACTCGATAAACCTCTGGCATTATCAGAATTACTAGATGCTATAAAGTCACTTCAAGCCGAGAAAGCAGCAGGCCCTGATGACTACCATGCAGAATTTTATAAGAAACTAGCAGAATACCCGCGCTTCGCAGCGGAGAAGTAGTGTGTTAAAGAAGTTATGAAAAAGAAAAGAAAA
>JANRMT010062794.1:2644733-2672945 GCA_026402145.1 Polypterus bichir lapradei
TCTTTGGAACTGTTACTTTTTGTCTGCGCACTGCGTCAGTTCACGTGAGCCGCTGAATATGGTTTTATATGTCACTCGCTCGCTTCTAATTGTTTCGCTGCCTTCTTAATTATATAATGCATGTTTTCTAAAGCGCGTTTTGTAGCTCTTCCTGGCTTTCTACGTAATGCGTGATTACGTGAGAGGCGTGATTATGTCATACGAAACTCCGCCCCTCCAGCTGAACTCCATTACAGTAAATGGAGAAAAACAACTTCCAGTTATGACCATTACACGTAGAATTTCGAAATTAAACCTGCCCAACTTTTGTAAGGAAGCTGTAAGGAATGAGCCTGCTAAATTTCAGCCTTCTACCTACACGGGAAGTTGGAGAATTAGTGATGAGTCAGTCGGTGAGTGAGTGAGTGAGTGAGTGAGTGAGTGAGTGAGGGCTTTGCCGTTTATTAGTATAGATATACCAATATACCAATAATTATTTATTAAGGATCTCTTTGTATACCACATTGTCATTTCAGCCCCCCTGTTGTAATATGACCAAGCTGTGCGCTGAGCTTACCTTTGAGCATGCTGTATTTGCAGGACTTGTGTTGAAATGACATTCGCCATCTGTCAAGCGTTGTAAGCATACAACCGGTTTCATCGATAACTTCACATCCAGCTTTTGAGAGTTTAAACATTCATAAACATCAAAGTGTCCACTAATGAAATCGTCACCTGTGAATCTAAGATGTTTAAGAGGCACTGGCGGTTGTCCAAAGGAGTAAAATATTTAGCCATTTCGGTACACTTAAAAGCGACAACTGAACAATTCAGTGGCAGCCATCAACTCACATGCAGAACCATAGGTGAAGGGCTTAAGCATTTCACTCTTATAGTGCTCCTGTGTAGTATAATTATCTCCTGTACCATTATTAGTCCACACCTTGAACCTGTCCCAGTCATTCAATACATAAGACACAATGTTCCTCCGGATATCAAGAGTGAGCCTGATATGGCTGTGCAATATGTAACACAGAGAATGGAAAAGGTAGGTGCCATCTCTGGGCATGGAAACCACTTGGTAAGTGACAGTTCTTTGATCGATGGTGATCACCTCGATAGACATGTTAACAGGGGTATGGTTGGAATGATAAAGGAAATGGGTACCTGAACAATGTAAAGTAAGTCTAAAATACCTACACAATAACTATAATCGTAATAAACGAACAATAAAATAGCGGAGAAGCCGTGGATTAAATAAAAAGGCTGTAGTTATCAGCAGGGAGATGTGAATCCCGTGGCGAAGCAAGGAAGGGAATGTAGAGACCGGAGCGACGGATGACCCTATATAGGCAGGCAGCCAACAACGTGGGAGGCGTTGGGATGGGGGACCCAACGGCACCTCACATGGTGACCGAGCTGCAGGCTATGGACGTATATATGAACACAGTAGGATTCAGTTAGCGTTGGGAACCTGCGTACCAAATTTCTTGAAGATCGGCACATAAATAACAAAGACTGTTGGAAAGTTCAATATGGCGGCTGACAGTGGCGTCATACCACCGAAATAAGTACGTATATTGGTTTCGGTGAGTGCAGGGAAGCCGCCTACCAAATTTCGTGTAGATTGGGCCATAAATAAGAAAGTTCAACATGGAGGACGTTGTCGACCGTTATGACCATTACACATAGAATTTCGAAATTAAACCTGCTTAACTTTTGTAAGTAAGCTGTAAGGAATGAGCCTGCCAAATTTCAGCCTTCTACCTACACGGGAAGTTGGAGAATTAGTAAAGTTGGAAAGTTCAATATGGCGGCCGACAGTGGCGTCATACCACCGAAATAAGTACGTACATCGGTTTCGGTTAGCGCAGGGAATCCACCTACCAAATTTCATGAAGATGGTGTCAGTCTTCTACCTACACGTGAAGCTGGAGAATTAGTGACGTTGGAAAGTTCAATATGGCGGCCGACATGCACATGTGATTTCTCAGTTTTTTTATTTTTAATAAACTTGCAAAAACCTCAAGTAAACTTTTTTCACGTTGTCATTATGGGGTGTTGTGTGTAGAATTTTGAGGAAAAAATGAATTTAATCCATTTTGGAATAAGGCTGTAACATAAGAAAATGTGGAAAAAGTGATGCGCTGTGAATACTTTCCGGATGCATGCACTGTGTATAGCAAAATACCCGCGCTTCGCACCGGAGAAGTAGTGTGTTAAAGAAGTTATGAAAAAGAAAAGGGAACATTTTAAAAATAACGTAACATGATTGTCAATGTAATTGTTTTGTGACTGTTATGAGTGTTTCTGTCATCATGGATTTGATTATCATTATTTCTTTCAATCAGGTTCGTATTTGGAGGATTGTTGTGTTCAAGTTTCATTCCATGTTTGTCAACCGTTGTAAAGATAACAGGTTTCATTCATCGATTCCTTTCTTACTGCATCAATAAATAGCTCGTCTTCCTCTTTATTTGAGACATCACACACTGCATGCACGGTTTTTTTTTTTTTTACACTGTCTTCGTTTAGCTGGACATTGACTTTTTCGACCATGTGCTTTTTTCTGCAGTAGCTGCACTTATGAATATGCTTGTATGCGTCACTCGCTTTATATTCTTTTGCTGCCTTCTCAATTGTGTAATGCGTTTTTGTTCAGCGCTCTTTGGAGCTGTTGCTTTTTGTCTGCGTACTGCATTCACAGTCAGTTCACGTGAGGTGCTCGGAGTACATACATCGAAGGTTCCCAGCTGTGGTTGTGCTATCTCGTGCGATGTCCACGGCCTTATTTAATGTTAGCTAAGACCCCGGCACTTAAAACTTTCCCTTGCAGTTTCACTGTGTTTGTGCCAAACACCACCCAGACCATCTCGTCTTCATCTGCATAATCATAGTCCTTCACCCGCGAATATTTAGCGGCAGAGTGTTTCTATTGGATTTCCGCTGACAGACGGTCTTATATGGGCAGGCACTCAATTACATGGGAGGCGTGACGATGAGAGACGCAACTCCGCCTCACACGGCGAACGAGCTGCAGGCTATGGCCGGTATATGTACATAAGTAGGTTCCAGTTATGACCGTTACGCGTAGAATTTTGAAATTAAACCTGCCTAACTTTTGTAAGTAAGCTGTAAGGAATGAGCCTGCCAAATTTCAGCCTGCTACCTACATGGGAAGTTGGAGAATTAGTGATGAGTGAGTGAGTCAGTGAGGGCTTTGCGTTTTATTAGTATAGATTCTCCGCTCAGCTAGCTCCCCTCCTATTAGCAACATTTACAGAAGCCAGAGAGAACTCTTCCTCAAACTTTTCGCCAAGCATTAATCACCGTTTTTCCAAACCAAAATAAGGACTTATTACAATGTGCATCATACAGACCAATTTCACTTTTGATTAATGACGTTAAAACACTCTCAAAAATCATAGCTAGAAGGATGGAGAAAGTGCTCCCTTCGGTAATATCACAAGATCAAACTGGATTTATCAAGGGTTGACACTTGCCTTCAAATCTTCGACGCCTGTTTAATGTAATATACTCACCAACTAAGTCAAACACCCCAGAAATATTATTATCATTGGAAGCAGAAAAAGCATTTGACATGATTGAATGGAAATACCTTTTTACTACATTGGAGAAATCTGGGTTTGGCCTGAACATTTGTGCATGGATCAAATTACTGTATACCAATCCAGGAGCTTCAGTTTGTATCAACAACATTTGTTCAGACTACTTTAAACTAGAACATGGTACCAGACAAGGATGCCCCTTGTCACCGCTACTGTTTGCAATCGCCATTGAACCACTGGCAATACACTGTCAAAATGCTGATCAGATAAAGGGGATTATCAGAGAAGGACTGGAACAGAATATTTCTCTATATGCAGATGATATGGCACTGTATATATCAGACCCACAAAATTCTGTGCCTGCAGTCTTAACAGCACTCACAGAATTTCAAAAGATCTCTGGTCTCAGAATTAATCTGAATAAAAGTGTACTCTTTCCAGTGAATTCTCAAGCATATAATATTAGATTAGACACCCTACATTTTATTATTGCAGAACAGTTTAAATACCTTGGGGTAAACATCACAAGTAAACATAAAGCTCTTTATCAACAAAATTTTGCCGTCTGCATGGAAAAAATTAAGCAAGACTTGCATAGATGGTCAACCCTTCATCTCACTCTAGCTGGAAGAATTAACACTGTTAAGATGAATATTCTTCCTAAGCTCCTTTTTTTATTTCAAAACATCCTAATACACATCAATAAATCATTCTTTAAGCAATTAGATTTAACAATAACCTCATTTATTTGGAACTCAAAACATCCACGTATTCCAAAGAGCAACCCTACAAAGACAAAAGGCAGAAGGTGACATGGCTCTACCTAACTTCCAGTTTTATTACTGGGCAGCAAACATACAAGCTATAAAAATCTGGACACAAACAGATGAACATACTCAGGCTTGGTCCGCAATAGAGGTAAAATCCTGCAGTACTTCTTTATATTCCCTGCTCTGTGCCCCAATAAATGCAAGTTATCGGCAATATACTGATAATCCAATTGTGCTTCACTCAGTCAGAATATGGAATCAATGTAGAAAGCATTTTAAGACGGAGAAGCTTTTATCTGTGGCACCTCTGCAAGAGAACCACCTCTTTCAACCTTTGCAAACATATGCAGTTTTTAATATCTGGAAAAAATTTTGGATTAACTTGCTTAGAGATCTTTATATAGACGTCTTTGCATCCTATGAACAATTACATTCCAAATTTAACATTCCAGCTATACATTTCTTTCACTATCTTCAAATTAGGAACTTTGTAAAACAGAACCTTCCCGATTTTCCTCATCTTGTACCCCTATCCATGCTGGAAAAAATATTGCTCAATTTCAAGGACTCAGACACCATCTCTGCAATATATAAAATTATTTTACAGTCTCTCCCTTTCAAAGATCCAAGAGGACACTGGGAAAAAGATCTCTCAATTGATATATCAGAAAAGGAGTGGAAAATAGCATTGCAGAGAATTCACTCGAGCTCCATATGTGCAAAGCATACAATTATTCAACTGAAAATTATATATCGAGCACATCTGTCTCTCCAAAATGTTTCCAGGGCAAGATCCAACCTGCGAACGCTGCAATCAAGTCCCAGCCTCACTGGGTCACATGTTTTGGGTCTGCACAGAATTAACATCATTCTGGACCAAAATTTTTAATTACCTTTCAGACAGCCTTGGTCTCACAATCCCTGCTAACCCATTAACAGCTGTGTTTTGGGTTCTTCCAGATGGGTTTAAAGTGGAGAAGGACAAACGAACTGTGATTGCATTCACTACACTTTTGGCACGCAGACTTATTTTGCTAAACTGGAAGAATCCAAACTCTCCTCTTTTAAGTCAGTGGGAATCCGATGTTTTATACTATTTGAAATTGGAAAAAATCAAATACTCAGTTAGAGGATCTGTACAGATTTTTTTCAAAACATGGCAGGATCTAATCAGTAATATTTTAGAATAAGCTCTTAAAGCACAGAGGAAGCAATTGTTTCTGTATTTCTTTTTCTTCTCCATTCATCTCTATTGGCTTATCAAACTTATCAATTTAGGTATGTTTACAAGCCTTAAATTTTATTCCGTTGGCCTTGCTCTCTCTCTCTCAGGGGTGGGGGTCGACTTGTTCTCAATCATACTTTTGTAAAAATTGATTAACTTGTATGGAATGATTGCAACAAAATTAATAAAATTAAAAAAAAAAAAAAAGATTTAAATGGAAAATTAGTGCAATTGTGAATTTAAGCCCAATATTTTGATTATCTTGTTGTGAACTGTAAGGTATGGACTGTACGAACAAAATGGCAAATGTAGAGTGAATTATTTAATTTCAATTTGAATTATCTCCAGCAAACTGTTAATATGAATTCAGCATCTGACCGTGCTCTCTGTACATAGCTGATTTTACAGAATGTTTACAGATTCTACATAACTGTAATATTAATGAGAAAAATGTGTTGAAGGATGGCTTGGCTGGGGAAAATCCTGTAGGAGACAATGATATTTCAGTTGAAATTAGGCTACTGCGATTTTACTTTCATTTTCAGTTCAAATAAAATTGCTGTAAAAAAAAATGCTCTGTACCAAACTTGATATTATAAAAATCAGTCACAATCTTTTATTTAATCAATTGATATTCTGTTATACCGTTAACAACATTTCTCAAACAAAATGTACTATGATAATATCTTAGACATTTTCCAACATTCACCTTCCTAAACAGATATAATGCACTGAAACAACCTGAGGTGTGGTGGAAGACTAACAGCTCTTGGCACAACCTTTATTAACTCTTTTCTGACAAGAACACAAGCTAACTCATGCTGTTGGCCATAGGGAATTCCTGGTGAAGTACTGCTCAGGTGAATAGCTGTCTTCACTAGCTCTCCTCACTGTATCCTGCATCTTCTCATTCTTTTCCAGTCCAACCATGCTTACCCACATATTTCCTCACAGATCAAAATTGCTAAATTATTTATGAATTGTCATGATAGATAGATAGATAGATAGATAGATAGATAGATAGATAGATAGATAGAGAGAGAGAGAGAGAGAGATACTTTATTAATACCAAGGGGAAATTCACAATGCAAAATGCAAATGTGTAATATATGAAATACTCACAACTATTTTGAAATGAAACTCAATTAATTTATTAAACAAACAGCAGTAAGCAGTAAAAAAAAACAATGCTGAGAAATTTCCAAAAAGGATTGTCTGAAAGTGTTCAAAAATTATTTTATGGTTGAGTGGGAAATACCCCACCATGTGTAAAATAAGGGTGTACTCACACTGACAATTTGTTCAGTGCCTGAACATGTTTGTCCACATGTAACCCTGCAAAGTCTAGTTCATTTGACTAGTGTGATCGCTCTGTGCCAGTCCAACCATAACGTGACCAGGCCTGCTTGGAAGAGGTGGGCTTGAGCACGGTTCAGTAGCATTCGGGAACAGTGTGATCACTAAACGTGCCCTAGCACGGAAAACAAATAAGACGTCAATAATGTGATAAGTCAGATGGTGCAATTCCTATTTCATTCAATACCATTTCAGTTAAAAACAGGTTTTTATTCTCACCTTACAGATAAATGTGAATTATAGTTGTCAATTTGTCTCCATAAAAATTATGGTCATGACGAAAGCGTGCCCGGGCCCAGAATGTTAAGCGCAGTGTGAGTGCAGGCCAGCAGGGAAGTAAGGAGGGTAGAACATCACGTTTGGGCACAGTATGGAACAAATGTACCTTGTGAGAGTACACCCTAAGTATCTTTAATACTCACAAATTGACAGTACAGAATAGCATACTTTGCTAGTGCCATTATAGTAATAGTAAACTAAAATATAAAATAGTAACGCGCACACGTACCGGTCCCGGGACATGACGGCGATTTGACGACGTCACAGCCATGTGTGCATGCCCCTCTGCCATGCATCTCGAGATACTACCCATCAAATGAAACTTCAAAGTCTCGTCTTTCCGATGATATCAACCATTTTCACACACAACAACCACAGCACTGACACTAAAGCCTTTTTTTACAGAGAAGTACATATTTTTAAGAGTTGACTTTCCCTACCTTTGAAGACTCTCTGCAAGTCAAACATCAATATTTCCGAGCAGTATTGGTCTCATTCTGTCCGTAAGGCTCCAGCGAATATAATTCAGTAAAACGATTAGGTCCAAAACACACGATATATCCTCAAAGGGACAAAAACTCCAGAAAACGTTTCATAACTTGAGACTAGCTAAGTCATTTTTTTTCACTTTTATTGATCATATCAGACGTAATTTGTTTCTGTCGGCGATAACCATGCTACAGCATGTTACACGGAAGTGTTAGCTTCTGATTGACACCTAAGTTGGCCACTTACGACGGGTCTGGGGTTGACTGGCACCTCGTATAGCCAACGAGTGTCACAGACAGCTGAACGATGACGTACAACTCCAAACCCTGGTAGAATCTACCAGTTTGATTGGACACTGTGAGTGACACTCAAAACATACAGCCAATGAGCAGCTGAACACGTCGATATGTAACTTGCCATACTAACTTGTAAACAAAACGATCAGAGCTGCGCGAAGCTGGCATTTGTGCCAGTCTGCAGACTTGGTGCGTGGTTGTTTATTGTGATTTCACCAAGTTTTTTTGCATTTTAAATATGGATAAAAGTACAGATAAACGTGAATACACTCTCGATTAGTATTAGAAGCATGTACGCGGCGTGAAAGTAATCAATCGGCCCAGGAGACGTCTAATGGCAGAGAGCGACATGTGACACGCCCTTGTGCTTTCTGCCTGCTAGGGATTGATGCAATCAGTGGAACGTGGAAAAACTCTGAGCTGTGTTGTTAACAGTTTGTAAAAGAAATGTATATAGTTTGTGTGCATTTTATAAAAAAAAAAAGTAAAAAATAAAATATATATATATATTTTTGGCCCATAAGACTTGTGTTGGCTATTTTTATATTGAAATGTGTATTTTTTATTGTTTTTATTATTTTTATAACTAATAGAGTGACACTGTGTGTAGATATAGATTCCTTTAGGTGTAAGCTTTCAGTAGAGCCCTCATTGATATATGTGGGTTGAAGCATTCAAAAGTTATTACACTTTTTCCATACTTCCAAAATGTGGATAATTGTCCCTCTAAAAAGCACCTGGACATGCCCACATAAAAACTGGTGTAAAAATGTCATTTTTACAGGTATTCTTTTCAAATTTGAAATGTGAGTAGTCAAAAAGTTATTCTGTTGGTACATAGTGTGTTTCTGTCCTCACCTACCTACTGCAGCTATAGAGGCCTTTATTTTCACAAAAAAACTTAGGCGAGAGCAAAAAAATTCATTTTTTTGTGAGTTCTAATGTGCATAACTTTTGATCAGTCACACCTACAGTGATTCTGACTACTAAGGGTGAAACTAGAGAATGTTACCTTTACAAAGAGACCAAACATGTGTTTATACTCCAGATAGTTCAATAACAGCAATGATTCTAATTTGGAGAGGTCGAATTACAAGCGAATTAGGAAAAATGACCCCGCTTGATAAGGGGTTAAAGCTACATTTTCTTTTTTACTTGCATACAGTTAGTGAAAACTTACATTAAAAATTTAGTGTAAGTTTTAGCATGCCATACGTTTTTATGCTTCAAAACTCCTTTCCAAATATGGCTAAACAGTCTAGTAAAATTATATTGTTTACTTATAATGCTTCAAATATATTTAGTTGCATAAAATGAATGAAGAAATGATAATAGAACTCACTATTGCTGTGATACTTAAAATCTGGACTGAGAAATCGCTGAAATCTAACATATTCAAAAATGTATCATGATGTACCTTAAATACTCTTATGCTTTTAACTGGGTGTCTCAGTTTTATATGCCAGAGAAAACAGTAATTGTGATCAGGGCTGTGGAGATGGAGTCGGAGACAATTTTGGGTACATGGAGTTGGCAAAAATGTACCGACTCCTAATAACTTTCAATTGTAATGAAAAAAAATACAGCAACTTCAAATGTCCCATTTCACAAACAATACTCATAATTAAGTACTTCTCTGATCTAAGCATAAAGCCCAATGCATAGCTGTGTTACGACTAGTGTGAAGTTCAGCTGAGCTATTATACAACCTGACATTCACATATTGTAATCTGGATTATGGTACATTACAAAAAGTGTTTTCATTTTACTTCAGATATAATGTGTTTAACAAGTTTATTTAAATGTAAACATGTGTAATGATGTAGGTGTAGGTGTGCTATGGCCTGATGTGTGTTCAGTAGTTCTTGTATTTTGTTTAAACTGGCCAGTATGGTACAGAGTCAGCTTCATATCCAGTAGTTCTGTGGTTAAATGATGTGTATGTTGCCTTCCTTCAATTAACATGGAAAATACATTGGCATATTAAATGCAGAGGAGTCGGGGAGTCGGAGTCAGAAGTGCCGAAAAATAAGGAGTCAGATTCAAAGGATTTATCGACTGACTCCACAGCACTGATTGTGATTGCTTTAATTAAAATTACATTTTAATACTGAAGTAAAACTTCTCAAGATACCCATGTTCAGTCATCTGCAATGTAGCAACTTTGCCAGAGTAGCAAAGATATATCAAGCAAAAAATCAAAATAACAACCTGCCATAAGCCAAAATATTCCTAAACATATCCTGAGAAAAGAATACCTGTGTAATATAGAATAAAGTATGAATGTACATCACAAAAACACAAAAGTGTGACAAGTGGAGAGCAGTATGTAAGAACTATGTGGATTTCAGGGCTTTAAGTAAATGGTTAAAAAAAAAAGAGACAAATCTATTGAAACCCCACAAATCATACAGGATTTTCATTTTCGCAATGTTCTATACTTTTTTAGAGTAAAGAAAAAAAAAACACTAGTTAAGAATTACTAAAAAGAGTAAAAAAGGAAATGGAAGACTAATTCAAGTTTTATACCTGCTCAGCTGATTTTTTGCTCTTTGAAGGACAATATGTAGAATGAGAATAAGAGAAACAAAGCAAAATGCTTGTTAAGATGGAAAACCGGTTTCATGACAATTTAGAATATTTCTTTCCATCTGCTCCAAAAATAGCAAGCAAACCGCATCAAAATGGTTGGAAAATATTTTGTAGTATTTATTATATGACTACAGTAACAGACTTAACCCTTTTTCCCTTGCAAAATGTAAGTAATTGCATTTAAAGTATGATCTTGGCAAGGAATTAATTACATTCTCTTACGGTATTACACTTATTTATGTTAAGTAATATTTTTATTCATCCTTCTTATTATATCTATAATATCCAATTTTGTTGCAAAAAAATAACCATTACTCCTTCCATTTTTTTAATAGTTCAATCAAATCATGAATAGGAACAACATCTGCAGCAGCAAATGATACACAACAGAAACCCAACAGTGACAGGATTTTAGTTACCAACTAGTAACAAGAAAAATATTTTGTTTATTACAGAGATCTATCTATTCAGCTAAATATACATGGTTCAGTGTATGTCTTAAAGCGTCAACAGTTTTAGGGTCAAATTTCAGCTTCCCAGGTCAGCCTTCAGGCACAATGCAGACAATGACATTTCAAGCAGAATTTTTAACTTCACAACTGGAATCTTAAAATTAAAAAAAAAAAAAAAATCAATCTCATTTTTACACTTTTGAGCTCAGAAGAAGCCTTACTTTGTAAATAATACAGTATGTCCTCTTTAAATGTTTCAAACCAACTGGTGTGATTCAGATGCATAATACTAATCTTAATTTGCATTATAAATTTCACTTGAGTGCGTTTAGACAATCAATGGATAAATTTATCAATAAACCTCAATTAAACATTATTACTTATGTATTTAATGAATTGCTTTAGGTGAAACCATGAACAAGTCATTTGAAATTTAATCTAGGTGAATCCAAACTAAATTTAGACATCATCTTATAGCAAACAACAGTAAGAGAAAACTATGCACAGCAACACATAACTAACACTTCACCTCAAAACATTTATTTTGAAGTTTACTTGAAATGGCTCCAAGTAATCATATTTTTCATACAATTCTCCTGTATGTGTTAGTAATATGTCCATCACTAATTTATGAGATGGTTTAAATTTTTTTTATATTATTTGTATTGTATTTATTTAAATAACTATTACTAACGTAACCAGGGAAGACTTCTAATCTGCATATAAATATGCCCAGGACAGGCACTAACTACTTTTAGTGACTCTGAAGTTGATTTGCAAGTTTCACAATGAATGCATAAAATTACAAAAAAACAAAAGACTGCAGTTATTTCTGCACTTTAAATATGTGATGAGGAAAATTTGCTTACTTGCTCTTATGCCAAAACAAAATGGTGCTTAGCAGTTGCTTA
The DNA here is from genome assembly GCA_026402145.1 of Polypterus bichir lapradei. Lineage (NCBI taxonomy): Eukaryota > Metazoa > Chordata > Cladistia > Polypteriformes > Polypteridae > Polypterus > Polypterus bichir. Next base: position 2,656,652 of record JANRMT010062794.1, read on the forward strand.
AAGGCAAACAGTCCTTCAACATACTATCAAAATTAACATTTCTCCATTCTTTACCTCAATGTTTTAGCCATTAATATTTGCAATAGTTTTTAAATCACCTTTGAATAACTTTGATGCAACTTTATCTCTCTACCAATTATAAAGTTCAAGTGCTGTGCACTCCAGTAGATAGTGGTATAATATGCTGAGGACCCATTTCCGATGATTACATCCAATACACTCCTTTCAAACGGCATTCATTCTTAAACACTTGCAAGGTGTACAAGCATCATCTGCAGGGATGCTGAAGCAAGCAAAAGAACAACAGTATTGCCTGAAAAGTTCAACCTGACTGGGGAAATGCAATTAATTCAGGTAAAGAAATAAAAATGACCATAATTTCATATAGTGGCAAGTTCAAGTTTAGTTATTTGGTTAACATTATTGATTATTTCAACTATTTCTATTAATAATCTAGGGAAAAGATTAAATATCTTCATTACATACCTTGTCTAAATCCTGTTTTTTTTACTACCTCTTTGCCATTTGGACAATTCTCTCAGTCTGTCAAGATTTTTGTTCACAAACTAAAATAATTGGGCATCAATCATCTATTGTGTGACTGGCTTATCAATTTTCTTTCTAATAGAAAGCAGATGGTGAAACTGAAAGACAACATCTGTATGCCCCACACTCTGACTAAGGGATCTTTTCAGGCTTGTGTTTTACCTTCAATTTGTTCATTTGTCATATCCAAAGAACAGGATTTTACGATATGGATTCTTGCTAATAGTCTTGTTTGTTGATAACACTATTTTTAACGTGATTACAAATTACGATGAGCCTACATATAGGAATGAGGCAACTGAACCACCTGTCTAACAGTGTACTCTTAATACTACTGAAACATATACAAAAAACAACTGGTCAAAGGCAAAAGATTACTCTGTTCTTTACTAATCAACAATCATAAAGTTGCTGTCTTAGACAATAAAAATTTGGAAACACATTAGGGGTTTAATGTCTATTATGGTCAAGAAAGGTTATCAAAGACCGTTTCTCCAATATTGAAATAACTGATATTTACTGAAAATGCGGTAGGTCTCATAACTGGTGATGATGAGTCAGCATGCAGGGACATCGAGATGCAGAAGCGTTCAGTGTGGTACTCCAGGAATAATCCCTCACTGAACACCTGCAAAACTAAAGAGATGGTTATTGACTTCAGGAGGCACAGAGCAGAACAAGCCTCACTCTATATCAGGGGTTTTTAGCCTGAGGTCTTTGCACCCCGAAGGGGTCCATGGATGGGTTTCAGGGGGTCCGTGGGGGTCAGATAAAAAGTAACATTTATATTCACTATACAGCCTGGTACTGTTGATTTAGAGAAGATCTAGTAATAGTAGTAGTAATGGTAGTAGAAAATGTAGTAGTACATCTGTTTTAATTTACACAAGAGGATTGTATTTCATAATTATAATGTTTACATTACTTTTTGCATAAAAAGGAGTATTTTTTAGATTGTTTACTTTAAAGTTTAATAATACTTTGTGTATGTCATATATGTATGAGACAATCAAATCTCGATAAATAAAGTACATTATACTCATTGCATGCGAAGTTGTGTTTATGTGAATATTTCTGGGGAAGGGGGTTCATAGCTTTCATTAGATTCTTAAAGGTGTCTGTGACTCAAAAAAGGTTAAGAATCACTGCTTTACATCAATGGGGAACTTACATTTCTAAGGACCGGTCTTGGACAGCAAACACTCTGGCAGTGGTCAAAAGTCCCAACAGTGACGGCCTTTCCTGAGGGGAAGATGCTGTTGACCTTCTACTCCTCAACCATCAACAGTGTTTTAGCATACTGTATTTCAACTTGGTATGCTGGCTGTACAGCAGCAGACAGTAAAGCTCTGCAGAAGGTAATATCCATGGTAGAGAAAATCATTGGCTGCTTTCTGCTCACACCAGAGATTGCACAGGTGGTGAACCATCCGAGGGTAGGGAAGGCTGTGGGGATCTGTGGTATCTAAGTTGAACTTCTCCAGGCTGGTGGTAAGGCTGTTATCCTGGCATTGCAAGCAATCTTTGCTTCTATTTTGGGAGACGGGTATCATCCCAACTGACTGGCGTCCCCATTTGGAAAGAGAAGGATGATCGCCTGGATTGCGACAACTACAGGAGCATAATAATGTTTCTCAGTACCGAGTAAGGTCCTTGACAGGGTCATCCTCAATAGGATCCATGAACACTTGCTCATCTGCCAGCACCTGGAGCAGTCTGGTTATAGGCCTACCATTGACCGCATCCTGGCACGGAGGGTTATCATGAAGCTCAAACGCGAATATTGGCAGTCATGGCTTGCAATAAAAACCAAGATCCAGTCCTTTAATCACATCTTAGGCACAGCCATCAGCAGTGTGTCCGTCTGCGGAGAGAGTGTCAACCTTTTCGAGAGGTTTACTTACTTCGGCAGTGACATTCATTTCTCTGGTAACTTTTCCTAAGTCAGTAGACAGATTGGGAGAGCATGGTGAGAGTCATGAGGTCACTGGAAAGGGGTGTGTGGTGCTCCTGATATCTCTGCAAAAGGGTGAAGGTCCAAGTCTTTAGAGACCTGATGCTTCCTGTCTTGCTATATGGTTGCGAGACATGGATGCTATCCAGTGACCTGAGATGAAGACTGGACTCCTTCGGTACTGTGGCTCTTTGGAGAATCCTTGGATGCTGCTGGTTTGACTTTATATTGCATGAGCAGTTGCTCACAGAGTTCTAAATGAGGCACATTGCCTGAAATGTGAGGGAGTGTCAGTTATGGCACTACGACCATGTGGTGCGATCCCCCCAAGGGTGATCTTGCTTGAAGAATCTTCACTGGTGAAGAGTGGCTGGACCAGGCCAAGAGGACACCCATGTAAGACTTGGCTACGGCAGATATATGGTCATTTCCAGAGGGTGGGACTGGACTGCGTGTCTGCCTGGGGGGTTGCCAACCAGGATCCCGAGCTGTTTCCTCATGTGGTGGGAACAGCAACATGCTATACCAGTGCATGCTCCTCAATCTGACCTGACCTCCGCCCTCTCTGGAAGATATCTACAGTTCCCAATGCCTCCGCTGAGCCAGGAAAATCATTAAAAACCCCCTCCTATCCTGGCCACTCATTGTTCACAATACTTCCCTCCAGTGGGTGGTACAAGAGCATTAAAAGTAGGGCAAAAAGATTTGCAGATAGTTTTTATCCTCGGGCCATCAGAATTTAAAATTTTAAAAACTCATAGAACTATTTTTTGTTCATTTCCAGTATGTATAATGATTACTTTAGTGGATAGTAATTTCCAACCCTTATTTATTTATGTTTGGTATTTATTTATTATAGAATGTGTTCCCATTGTTTGTTGTACTTGCACCATTTACAGATGTAGCTTTTACAATTTCATTGTACTGGTACGATGACAATAAAGGCTTCCTAAAATCATTTGGCCACCTCCATCACAATGGGTCTCACTGCCAAAGTAATGAAGCAGCTGCAGAGTGGTGTACACCACTTCTAAAATTACTGGTTGTCACCTCCCAAATATGAGGTCACTCTACTTGTCAGAATGAAATGTAGATTTTATCTAAAATAAGACTGGAATCTTAAACTGCCACATTAAACCCCATACACTCTCTAATCACTCTCCTTCCATCTGCATCTGGTAAACATCCCAGTTCAGTCAAATCCAGGACTGCATTATTTCATAAAAGCACTCATCCACAAACTGCAATATATGATCTTCTTATCTAATATATAAAGCAGAGTCTATGTGTGTATGTTTGTCCACCATACAAATTTGCACAGGGCATCCAACTGGCACCAAACCGGGGATGAGGCTCCTTTGTGACCAGGAGAAGGTCATGGGGTATGTTTGGTTGGGAAAAATGTTCGTAGGGAACCACAGGGCATCTTTTCACCGACACAACGTACGGTACATGTCCCCGTTATTATCATCGATAAGATGGCCGCACACTGCAACAGATGCTCACCGCGGCGCCATCTAGCGGCAGCTTTGGTCTCTGTGCATCACTCTTTACCCATGTTTCTTTAAATTGCCAAGAGATGGCGGAAGTGTCCAAGTATGAGAAGGCCGACCACTTTGATCGGGTAAAGGAGAACTGCCGTATGGATGTAAAAACGTAAACAACCCAGTGTGCATGACCGGCTGAAACACCCGCGTTTCAACACATCACACTTCCACATGCACTGATAGTGCTGTATTTCATTCGCCAATGTCCGTTATATGCAAGCACATTTGAACAGAGACTCGCCTTAAAAAGACAACATCCTTCCCCCACCATTTTCCCAAAACGCAGCACCGGCTGTATGTCACTTCTCTCTGTAGTTACCATCGCCAATGTCTGTTAGATGGCATCACAGTTCAACACAGACGCTCCTTAGAAACACAGCACCCCTCCCCGCCATTTTTCCCAGTACGGTTTCAGTGTTTCTCTTTCTCACTGGCTTTCCGTATTTGTGGTGCTATTTGCTCGCTTTCCGACTCACAGCAAAATTTCAGTGTTGCTCTTTCTGACTAACTGGTGCTATTTGTTCGCTTTCTGACATATTGTAAATAACGTAAATTCATCTCATTGTGGTGCTTATTCCATACGTAATACCATGTAACAAATTATCGTTGTCCTGCTTTTCGCTAATATACCCATGCCACAGAAAAAAAGACATAGAATTAGAAGGTCCATTTCAGATGCCACAAGAAAGTCTATTTCAAGGGCATCTGAAACACCACAGCAGACAGAATCCAGAGTGGAGGAACTTACAATAGAATGTGAATCAGAAAACTGTTTGTTCTATTTCTATGTTCTGTTTCATTCATTTGGGAAATTCACTGGTTATAGATTCCCGGGCAAGGTACTCCTGCTAGTCCTTAATAAGATCTATATTAAAATGATGAATATATCCAAGTATGTTTGTGTTAAACTGGTTTTTTCTTGGCCATTTGAGAATGGCAGTTATTGCTGCCCCAATGTCTGTATTAAAGTTTTGCTTGTATAGGTTTTGACAAATCAAATTCCATACAACTGACAATGTTATTTCTAGACAGGCTTAGGGACAGAAATCATATCAGTAAATTCCACATGAGAGGTATGGAAGAAGATGTCAGGGAATGTTTTTCATTTGCATGTTAAAGACAATGCTTTAAAAATGTTGGTAAAATACTTTGCTTTATTAAACAAACATTGAGAAGGCATGGTTTTCATCTAGTACAGTAATGTACATAAAACTCTCACTTAAAAATCAGAATAACTCAATATTATGTAAGGAGAGAGAGGGGGGAAAAAACTAGTATCATCCTAGGTACCTCCCTCACCACCATCACACCAAATATTTTAAATAAAGTTGTGCTTGAAAGATTGTGAACCCTTTAGAATTTTCTGTATTTCTGCATAAATATGACCTAAAACATCATCAGATTTTTCACTCAAGTCTTAAAAGTAGATAAAGAGAAACCAGTTAAACAAATGAGACAAAATATTATACTTGGTCATTTATTTATTAAGGAAAATTATCAAATATTACATATTAAAAAGTATTATTATTAAAAGTATGTGAACCTTTGCTTTCAGTATCTGGTGTGATCCCCCTTTGCAGCAATAACTGCAACTAAATGTTTCCGGTAACTTTTGATCATTCCTGCACACCAGCTTGGAGGAATTTTAGCCCATTCCTCCGTACAGAACACCTTCAACTCTGGGATGTTGGTGGGTTTCCTCACATTAACTGCTCGCTTCAGGTCTTTCCACAACATTTCGATTAGATTAAGGTCAGGACTTTGACTTAGCAATTCCAAAACATTAACTTTATTCTTCTTTAACCATTCTTTGGTAGAACGACTTGTGTGCTTAGGGTCGTTGTCTTGCTGCATGACCCACCTTCTCTTGAGATTCAGTTCATAGACAGATGTCCTGACATTTTCCTTTAGAATTCTCTGATATAATTCAGAATTCATTGTTCCATCAATGAAGGCAAGCTGTCCTGGCCCAGATACAGCAAAACAGGCCCAAACCATGATACTACCACCACCATGTTTCACAGATGGGATAAGGTTCTTATGCTAGAATGAAGTGTTTTCCTTTCTCCAAACATAATGCTTTTCATTTAAACCAAAAAGTTCTATTTTGGTCTCATCTGTCCACAAAACATTCTTCCAATAGCCGCCTGGTTTGTTCACGTGATCTTTAGCAAACTGCAGACGAGCAGCAATGTTTTTTTTGGAGAGCAGTGGCTTTCTCCTTGCAACCCTGCCATGCACACCATTATTGTTCAGTGTTCTCCTGATGGTTGACTCATGAACATGAACATTAGCCAATGTGAGAGAGGCCTGCAGTTGCTTAGTAGTTACCCTGGGGTCTTTTGTGACCTCGCCGACAATTACACGCCTTGCTCTTGGAGTGATCTTTGTTGGTCGACCACTCCTAGGGAGGGTAAAAATGGTCTTGGAATTTCCTCCATTTGTACACAATCTGTCTGACTGTGGATTGGTGGAGTCCAAACTCTTTAGAGATGGTTTTGTAACCTTTTCCAGCCTGATGAGCATCAACAACTCTTTTTTAGAGTTCCTCAGAAATCTCCTTTGTTCATGCCATGATACACTTCCACAAACATGTGTTGTGAAGAGCAGACTTTGATAGATCCCTGTTCTTTAAGTAACACAGGGTGCCCACAAAAGTGTGTGGCTTTACGCCAAGTGTAGCTTTTATAAATCTGAACGTGGAAACGTTCTTACGCAACATTTCTGTGCGTACTCACTGTTTATACATGAGGCCCCGATTGTCATCCCATTGATTGAAAACACCTGACTCTAATATCACCTTCAAACTAACTGCTAATCCTAGAGGTTCACATACTTTTGCCACTCACAAATATGTAATATTCAATCATTTTTCTCAATAAATAAATGACCAAGTATAATATTTTTGTCTCTTTTGTTTAACTGGTTTCTCTTTATCTACTTTTAGGACTTGAGTGAAAATCTTTATGCAGAAATATAGAAATTTCTAAAGGATTTACTAACTTTCAAGCACAACTGTATGTTTAATTAAGACAAGTATGTGTAAACTGAGGTTGTTCCTATTTTATGTTCATTTCTGTAGGAATAGGCTTCAGTTCACCATGGTCCTTAAACTAGATTAAGAGTGTAAGAATGGAAGGCTGTAAGTAGATATTAAACTTTACATTTATTTATTTAGTCATTGTGATCACAATCTCATTTTGGATGACAACCTGATGTGTAAATGAGTGATGATTTATTGAGAGTAAAGGCAAAATACTATATATTTACACCTGGAAAAAACATGTTTTGCAGCTCTGTCAAGGTTTTAAAATTGTAACAATAATAGGGTCAACTTATTTCTTAAAATGTTAACTAAAAATGTTTTAAACCCAGGTAATAACCACCATTAACAGTCCAGAGCCTTTTTCAGCAGTAAAACTGTAAGATAACTTATAAATTATACAGCACTATCATATAAAACTGAAGTTGGGAAAAATAGGAAATATGGTTGATTCACAAAAGAAAAATAGCAAATTCTTTATGTAACAAACACTTTCTAATACTGAATTTTAAATAATATGCATTGACAAAGCATATTTATATCCAAAGATGGTTGTGCAGTTGGACCACAAACTATAACACCACGTGAGAGACAAGATTGGCCCACAATATGTTTTTTGTGCACCTGTCCAATCATATGATCATACTAACTCCATCCTAACTTAACCAACTATCTGAACCAATGAAGAGGGAAGCATGAGAGGCAGATGAGCCATACCTGAAGATGGAGAAAACATCAAACGCAAAAAAAAACAGAGGAAAATGAATTTTAAATCACAAAAACAGCATACTTAATTTTACAAGGATGCCAACTTTCAAACAAACACCTGTATAGAGATGGAGTTACCATTTGCTAAGCGGCATTCAACAGAAGTATTGTTAGGACTAAAACATAATTTTGTCAATGTGTTAGACCCTCACATATTCTTAACTTTTTGTCAAAGTTCAACCAAATGCAGTATTCTGCACAGAAAATCTGGTGAGAGGCAGAATTATAAAGCAGCTACATAGGTTTCAAAGTAAGGAGACAAGCGGGCATGTGCAAAGCCTGTTCTTTTATGTCACTTTGCAAACCACGTACAGAGCAATTGGGGATATTACATGTTAATGAACTAAAGGAGGACTTTGAATTTCTGTACAGATTTGGTACACCGTAACTGGCTAAACATCAGTAGTCCTTGGACTAGCCAATTGTGGTAGGCTAGTCTAAACAACAATCCAAGGACAATTTTTCATCCCTGACTACATCTGAAATTAACTGCTCCCTATCTCACTAGCTACTGTTTGATATAGGAAGCAAAATTATAAATTAATGTTTAGTTTCTGTGTTCAGCATGGTGTTTTCTGTATTTTTATTGTATTTTATGACTTTCTTTACATACATTGCACTTGTAAATGTGTATGGTGTTTTGAACGTGCTATATAAAAATAAATTTCATTGAAAAACTTTGTTTTATAAATTGTCAACAATATATGTATAAAGTCAGGAATTAAAAGACATTATAGATTTTCTTCTTACCTATTTTAGATGAATTGGAATTCTCAATCCCAGCAAACACATGTAAATTTCCAAAGAGGCATGAAAAAACAAAACAGGAATGATTGTAAAAATTTTTATCGGTCCCATCTGGAACATTTAGTTGTAAAGCATAATCATATGGAAATAAAACAAACTACACTTATTACTCATTATTGTGCTTAAAATAGTCATATTTGCTTTTACTTTAATATTACTAATAATAATAATACATTTTATTTGTATAGCACCTTTCCCGTGCTCAAGGTGTTTGAAATCTGATAAATCACAAGTAAGATTAGCAATTACAATCCCTTTTAAAGTATATTAACGAGCATCAAAGGAGCATTAGAGAGGCAATGGAACCACTATAAAGGTAAACAATACAAAGGTTATTAAATCTCTTAAAAAAATGCATGGTAAACACCTGCCAGCCATTCTCCTTCTGTATTCTTACATTTACTTCTTTCTAGGGAAAACAACAGTATAAAAATAATGCTAAAACTCTGTAATATAATAAATACAATAATAAAGTATAATCTCATTTTTCAATAATGAAGCAAAAACTTGGCATTGTTTTTATTACTTGCTGAGCTTCATATAATAAAACAAAAGTACAATGAAATAAACATGCTTATCTAACTATAAATTGATGAACACATTTTGACACTATGCACTTTTTTTTTCATGGAACTATAAATATGTACAATCTAGTTTTATTTATGAACTTAACTTGCCCTTTTTACGTCCAAGCCGACTGACCTTACCTGATGATAATATGCCAGACAGTGATCCCTCCTCGATCGCGGGGGTTGCGTTCCAGAACCCTCCGCGAAAGGTGAAAATCCGCGAAGTAAAAACTATACGTTTATATTGTTATTTTTATATTGTCATGCTTGGGTCACAGATTTGCACAGAAGCACAGGAGGTTGTAGAGACAGTGACTTTAAAACACTGCAAACAAACATTTGTCTCTTTTTCAAAAGTTTAAACTGTGCTCCATGACAAGACAGAGATTACAGTTCCATCTCACAATTAAAAGAATGCAAACACATCTTCCTCTTCAAAGGAGTGCGCGTCAGGAGCAGAGAATGTCAGACAGAGAGAGAAAAGCAAACAATCAAAAACCAATAGGTGCTGTTTGGACTTTTAAGTATGCGAAGCACTGCGGCAAAGCAGCCGCAGGGAAGGGAGCAATGTGAAGGTAGTCTTTCAGCATTTTTCAGAGAAGCATCTGTATCCTCTAGGCCAGTGTGCGAACAGCCCCTCTGCTCACACCCCCTCTGTCAGGAGCAGAGAATGTCAGAGAGAGTGAGAGAGACAGAGAAAAGCAAACAATCAAAAATCAATATGTGCTGTTCGGGCTTTTAAGTGTGTGAAGCACCGCGCGGGAAGCATATCGTATATCATTGAGAAGTTTTATTTAATACGTAATACGTGCTCTGATTGGGTAGCTTCTCAGCCATCTTCCAACAGCGTCCCTTGTATGAAATCAACTGGGCAAACCAACTGAGGAAGCATGTACCATAAATTAAAAGACCCATTGTCCGCAGAAATCCGTGAACCAGCAAAAAATCCATGATATATAGATATGCTTACATATAAAATCCGTGATGGAGTGAAGCCGCTAAAGTCGAAGCGCGATATAGCGAGGGATCACTGTACTGAAAAGATTATAGGGAGTAGACCACATTTGATCATTTTAGAAAGAAAAGGAATTTATCTGAACTACTACAGAGTCTCAGAATTAAGTGACGAACACACAAATAGTGTTTACCATAAATGGATGAAAGAAAAGTTTAGGTTATTTGCAATGAGAATCAGATGATGATTTGTGAAAATTGTTCACATATTTTCTTGCACCTTTGCATTTTAGCTGTAAGCTTATAAGAGGATTTTTCCCCCCAAGTCCACAAACAGTTGTGTGATGTGCAATTTCAAACTTTTCCCTAGACTGTTACATGTGTAATAGACATCTTAACTAACTGAAAAATAACATATTGCAGGGTTTACATATAATAAAAAGTTAAGATGAAACTGACTTGGCTATATACTTTACCTTTAATACTATCCAGAAATGAATAGATACAATTAGTATTACAGAGGACTAAAGATAATATTGAGCTCTTGCAAGAATACTGTTTACCCTGTGAATAAAGAGCAGCGCACAAGTCTTCAGGTCTAAAAGAATGAAACAATTTCAAGAAGAGGTTTTGACAGGACTAAGCTGTTAAAACTGTAAAATTGTTAATTCTTGGTAAAGTGATGTAAATAATCAAACACTATGATAGGGTCTATATAAAATAAATATTACAAAAAACTTCTTAACATAGTTAAGAATAATACGTTACAAAACATATTACATAATATTGCAAACACACTTCCTAACATAGGTGATTAAACTAGCATGCTCCACAGCATCAAAAGAAATATCTAAATGCATACTGTGTGAACAGGCAAACTGATTAAATAAACCCAAGTTTAAGTCACAGATTCAACCTATACTTTGCACCTAGCAGAGACTGATCACTAAATAATGACTAATTATAGGAAAGAAAATGCAGAGTCTCCATCTCAGCAATGTATAACAGATAAAAGCCAGGTTTCTCTCTTTCTGTTTACAAGAGATGTCAATCAACGTGGTTGATAGGAAAAACTTTCAGTGGTTAATTAATTATAATGACCCAGGGTCCTATACATTCCATTTACACTGTTACCAGTCATATATTAAAAAATTACAAAGAAGATGTAAGAGCTGAAAACCCAGTTAATCACAGCTAATGCATTTGCACATTCAACTGGCTTTTGGATTGCAGTAACACTTCAATAGTTGTAGCATAATAAGGTGCTATTACACAAAATGACAGACGAAATCAGAGGTACTACAGACACACATTTTTTTTAGCCATACATATGGCTGACAGCCTTGTTGAAATGGAAGCTGCTGCTGAGCAGATTTCAGAAACTGCAGTTGGAAGCAAATGCTTGGGGTAATGCAAACCTGGCCTCAGTAGCTTGTTTCATTCATACACAGAAAACTAACATTAACAACAGATTTCACATCTGCAGTGGGGGAAATAAGTATTTGATCCCTAATTTTTATTATAATTTCATTTCAATGGAGAGAGACAGAATATCAAACAAAAATCCAGAAAAAACATATGACGTACAAGTTATAAATTGATTTGCATGTCATTGAGAGGAATACGTATTTGATCCCCTACAACCCAGCCAGAATTCTGGCTCCCACAAATTGTCTGAGTGGCCATGTGACACACAGATTACAATCAATCGATCAATTACAGACACTCCTGATCTCAACTCGTTATGTGTATAAGGCACACCTGTCCACAGAATCAATTTCTTCCATTACAACCTCTCCACCATGATGGACAAAACCAAAGAGTTATCAAAGGACGTCAGGGACAAAACTGTAGACCTGCACAAGGCTGGAATGGGCTACTAGATCATCAGCAAGAATCTTGGTGAGAAGATGACAACTGTTGGTGCGATTATTTGGAAATAAAAGAAATATAAAATGACCTTTAATCTCCCTTGGTCTGGAGCTCCAGGCTAGTTCTTGCCTCAGGGTGATCATGAGAAAGGTGAGGGATCAGCCCCAAACTACACAGGAGGAGCTTGTTAATGACCTGAAGGCAGTTGGGACCATAGTCACCAAGAACACAATTGGTAACACACTATGCCATAATATATTGAAATGTTGCAGCACCCACAAGGTCTCCTTGCTCAAGAAGGCACATGCATAGGTCTATCTTAAGTTTGCCAATGAACATCAACATCAATAATTTACAACTTTTATGTAATGCGTTTTTTTCTGGATTTTTGTTTGGTATTCTGTCTCTCTCCATTAAAACGAAACTACCATAAAAATTAAAGACTGTTCATTTCTTTGTAAGAGAGCAAACTAACAAATTCGGCAGGGGATCAAATACTTATTTCCCCCTCTGTATCTTAACTGTGGTGAGAGGCTAACTGAGCATGCACAGTGCATAAGTTATAAGAGTAGCTGTGCTTGACTTTTGGCTGTACACATGATCGACTCCCCAACACATCAAAATGCTCTGTTATTTGGCATTTTTTAGCAGCTGAAACAAACTCTTATCAAGATATTGTTCTTCTTTCCCAAACTGATCTTACAACTTTTTCCCATCCAGAAATTAAATTTGAAAAGGGGACTAAAATCTTGCTTAATTACTTTTTCTTGACATGCTTCAAGCCTGTTTCTAATATTTTCTAAAAGATTATCACTGAATATCCCCATTAGATTACATGAATTTTTATTTTTAAATATGAATCTAGTACAGTGAATTTAGTAAAGTTATTTAAAATAACTGCTTATATTGCATTTTACCAAAAAAATTATAAAATATTCTAGCAGACTGCATAATCCAACTTGCAATAGTACAAACCCCATTGTCTTTTAGTGTATTGGGGTCAAAAATTGAAAAGTTACATTAACTCTATTAATATAAAAGAACGCTGACTAAGCAGCGAAAGAATGTTTATGAAAGATCAACCTGTTTTTATGGGGAAATCATAGGGTAGAAAATAAAAGTTCAAGTGAGAAAATATTAAATACTATTTTTAAGGAAATAAGAATTGATATTCCTTTATTAACAGAGTCGCAGTTAGGAGACCCGGGTTCGCTTCCCGGGTCCTCCCTGCATGGGGTTTGCATGTTCTCCCCGTGTCTGTGTGGGTTTCCTCCGGGTGCTCCGGTTTCCTCCCACAGTCCAAAGACATGCAGGTTAGGTGCATTGGTGATTCTAAATTGTCCCTAGTGTGTGCCTGGTGTGTGTGTGTGTGTGTGTGTGTGTGTGCCCTGCGGTGGTTTGTTTTCTGCCTTGCACCCTGTGTTGGCTGGGATTGGCTCCAGCAGACCCCCGTGACCCTGTAGTTAGGATGTAGCGGGTTGGATAATGGATGGATGGATGGATTATTAAGAGAGAAAAAATGTTCTGACCTTAAAAGCATACTTTCTATTTATATGGTCATCCACAGAAAGCATTGAAATATGAAAACTAGGAAGGAGGATGCTTCCCAGGATTCCTTCTTCTTTTTCATCTAAAAATGAAAACAGTATTTATTTATTATATTTCACATAAAATAGGAACAAAAAAAAATTAACTAATAATACTTTATGCTACAAACAGTCCTGGTGATGAAAACAGAAATTATACATTATAAAATTAATTAGAATTAGCTAAAAAAAAATGTATTCTTGTTCCCGCATACACAGAAGGTTTAAAATACAGTATAACCTACTATACAACATCCTAAACTTTATATTTCTGGGGATGTTTTCAACCCTTTTTCTACATTTTTGATATTAATTCATTTTTGGAATGACTAGCATTTCTTAGGTTTACTCAAGAAGATGGCTGCTGACTTGACCATCCCATTTTGATTATGGAACTTATGGAGGTGTTGGACTGGGAAACTACTAATCCATACTAAAAATTTTTCAATGAGGTTCTTCCTTCTTAATGTATTGTCTACATGGTGTAGAAGCAGTTTGGAAAAAGAAATGGAATTGGGAGACAGCTGTGGTTATATAAATCTAGCTAAGTTCAAAACTGAAATAATCACGTGAATAGAGCCCGGAATGTGAAACAGTAATCATATTCAAGATTCGAAATGAGAGATTCAGGACAAAAAATTTATATACAAGCCAAGCCAAAATGTCAGTCGAAGATCATGATCAAGGAGACAGAATATAAATTGTAAGAAAAAAACAAAACAAAAAAAAATTTGGTTCAAAGAGAATTACAATAGGCTTTTTAAGCTGTACCCACAAAGTCAGACAATCAGGAAGTATACAACGCTAATCTTTAAACTTCTGACCTGGTGATGTCATGTATCACACATTTCCAGTTGACGTCTCCTAGCAACGTTTTAACAATGATGTATACATTGTGTCTCAAAATGGTGGTGCCCATACAAAAACACAATGACACAATGGGAGAGTGCAATTAATTTTAACATAAGTAAAAACTAAAATAAATGTTATTGTATGACTGTATTTCTTGGTCTCTAAAACAGCCAAAATGTTGTATACATTATTTTTTACAGACCCGGGAACTATATATAAAAATTAAAAAACAAACATAAATTTGATTTACATGCCTAGAGCTGCTATTGATTTGGTTTCAAGTAAAAACAGCTTTGATCATCCACCTATCAAAACTGAGTAAAAACTCAGTTACTCAACCTGTCACCAAATCTCAATGATGAATTCTGAAATTGATAGCCAAACTCGTTCCAGATATGCTGTCTTATTTACACCATTGACACTGCTCCTTCTGTGTCTAGACATGCAGCACTGATTTCACTACAGTTCGGAAAGGTTATTGATTGAAAAAATTGGGACTTTTTTTTAATCAATATGATTAAAATGCTCTATTTTTTAGATATGCTATTATTTGCACTAATTTTGACATATCTCATCCATTTAGAATCTGCAGAAGTGTCAAACAAGGATGCTCATTATCTCTTTTACTGTTTAATTTCTTGAACTATTACCTATATTATTGCATAGTTCTAATTTTAAATGTACCTATTTCTTTTTAGGGATTCCCTCAAAAAACTTCATTATATACCAACAACGTTTGTCTTTATTTTAAGAACAACAAATTACTTTTTAATCCAATAGTTATTTAAAGCGTCTAAAGATTTTGTTTTAAAATTAACTGAACTAAATACTCCCTGCTCCCTTTGAAGTGTTTCAGTAAGAATATTAATCTCCTTTCGACATTCTACATGCAAATATCTCCTCTAATCTAGTTCCAATATTTCAAAATCCACACCACATGCTGAAGTTGAGTCTTGCTTTATCACTGCCTTTTATACTTCTTGTGGTTTTCTTTTCTAGAGATGCTTACCATATTGCTTTCTTTCATACAGGTTTGTCTCTTTGGCTTCTAACTTAGTTTTCATTACATGCAAAGAAATGACCAAACTTGAGTTATTTCTGAATTATCTAGAATACACATGGCAAAGAATATCAGAAAAAACACAAAAAGCTTGCTTTTCTCAGACCAGAGCAGAATTCAATGGATTTGTTTTAAGCAATGCTAGATTTCAAATCTACTTCTATTGTGCTAGGGCACAATATTACAATTTATGGAGTAAAGTCAATTAAATTGTTGGCTCTTAGAATACATAAATGATTTTTTTTCTCTGTTTCAACTATCAAATCTAAAGATGGAACTACAGTAATCCCTCGCTATATCGCGCTTCGACTTTCGCGGCTTCACTCTATCGCGGATTTTATATGAAAGCATAACTAAATATATAACGCGGATTTTTCGCTGCTTCGCGGGTTCTGCGGACAATGTATCTTGCCCAGTTGATTTCATACAAGGGACGCCATTGGCGGATGGCTGAGAAGCTAACCAATCAGAGCACGCAGTTAAGTTCTCCTGACTGAGAAGCTAACCAATCAGAGCACGCAGTTGAGTTCCTGCGTGCTGAATGCAGTGTTAACCAGGAAGCCTCGTCTCACTCATTCAGCATCAACGTGTTTCGCTGTGTAAAGAGTTGTGCTCTTTAGTGTTTATCTTTGTGCATAGTCAAGCCCTTCATTATGGCTCCAAAACAATCTGCTACTGCTTCAGGGGCCGTGCCCAAGCGCAAGAAGAAGATGTTAACGATTGCCGAAAAGGTAAA
>JANRMT010062794.1:2718563-2736275 GCA_026402145.1 Polypterus bichir lapradei
TATATATATATATATATATATATATATATATATATAAATATTATTATAAACATAGTGTTGTTGTAATGAAAATAAATATGTAGTAAATTCTACTTGTTTCAATTAAACAGAAAAGAAAAAAATTCAAACCTAAAAATTTACCTGTCATACAGTCCTCTTCCTAAGAAGTGTTTGTACATTATTTTTATACCATGCTCCCAAAAATGTAGGGGAAGTAATTTGTCTGTCTGTTACAACCATTTTCAAATTACCATGTAAAAAATGATGACATTTGACTTAAAATAAATAGATTGCTATGATAAAAAGCTTTCATTGAGAGGTGTTACAGACTTAATAACAGGTTTGTCCATCACATCTTTTGTGTGTTACTTGCAATCTTTCTCATTATGCACATTCTCAAGGGTTCAAGTGTTTTGTATGTAATAGAATTATAACTCTGTAATCTCATAGGATTTCAATTATCCCCTTGTGTTTTCTTTGACTGTATTTCTAAAATCAGTTTAAAATAAATACTCAAAGGCTATCAGATTACTTCAAATTAGTGTCATGCCTTTCAGTAATAATTTATTTTAATGTAACAAATCTAGATGTAAATATTTCAATATATTTTTTACTGAAACTCTTACTCCTTATGAAAAAAGTAGTTGTGCTTAATAATACTTTATGTCAAATACAACAATTAGTTGAAACAATCACAACTCCCTTACTTGAAGCTCTGCCTAATGATTTTACCTTGTCTATAAATCTTGTCCTACTAACCAAGGAGACAGACATGGCATTTTTAATGATGAGCATGTATCTCCAGTTTACATAATATGGCATTATTTATGGTCCCAATGTTAAAGGATCAAACCCTGTACTTGCTATATTTTTAATTTATTAACAGACCAAGCATGCTTAATTTGTTTTAAAGTTTACCAATCCACTTTCTGAATAATTTATAAATTATAATACAAATACTTTGACAGAAAAAAAAACAAAGTAATGGTTTTGGCTATTTAATTGAGAACATAAAAAACGAAATGAGTCATATATTTTCATACTGAATTCAACTTTACATGAACACAAAAACACACACACACACATATGCAATACATATAGTATATATCTATGTATTATACACGCAAACAAACTTTGTTGAACAATTAAACAAATCCTAAAATGTACTGTAACCATTGAATTTAATAACATCTATATAAATAAGTACAAAAACAAAATAAACTTACTGCTCATTTACAACAAAGATACAGTTGTCCTGGGATGGCTGTCCTGAAACTGGATGTTTGCAAGTCACCTTTCGTTCATTGTGGCTATAAAATAAAAACAAAAAAAAACATTATTTCAGATGTGGCACATATAATACATCTAAACACTGACACAAAAATATATTATAGACGCACACACACACACAAACACTGCGTAACTGTGAAAGTGAAAAATGTAGTGAAAGGCATAAACAAATGCCAAGGGTATAATTTTATACTAAGCCTACATAAAATATGAGACTTTTTTCTTTTACAAAATTATTTTGAAACAAACATTAAGTTTCATGCTTTTTTCTTTATACTTGCAAGCTCAACTTTTCTAATAATAAAGCAACTAGAGCTATGTAATTATGTCTAACTCTGATTCTGCTTGTGGCTTTTACAAAAAACTGCAGCATAGGCAAAACCACAACCCATAATATGCATTTGAGAACAGGATCTTTTGCCTAATGAGTTCCTTCTGTTAACTTATTTTAAACAGTTTCCTCCTGCAATTAAATTTAAAATAGCTAATAAAATGAATTCACTAATTCCTTCAAGACTACAAAATTAAAAGGCTACACAGGGTACAAATTTCCCACATCTGAAAAACTGAAAAATAAAGAAAAATAGGCTTTTAAAATACACACACACACCTAAAAGTTCTACTAGTGGTAAATTTTAGCATACTTTTTCAGTCAGCTTCAATATAGAAAAATATTTAAAGATAAAACCACTTAAAATATTAAATCTAATTTAAAAACAATATCCAGTGATCATTCCTTCAAAAAGCATAGTTCTCCAAATCCCGACTAACAGCAACACAGAGCAAGTCAAATGAATACAAAAGTCTCAAGACAAATATGAAAAAACAGCACAGTTGCTGTACTTGTAACAAGAAGTTACTGTAGTCTATGAAATGGGCATTGTTGTATTCTGAACACATCATCAATGGCAATTAGCTCACAAGCCACTCTTTAATAAGAATGCATGTTAAGAGAAGAGTAACTTAAGACATTTATTGTATGAAATTTAGCAGTATAGTGAAGATTTTAAAGTACACAGCATGTTGTAAGAAGAATGTGAGTAAAAAGTAAAAAAAAAAGGTGTCTGGGCTATTTTGTGCAAGTATCTATAAAATTTGAGCTAAAATAACCTTATGAATGATTACAAATAATGTCAGTATTGAACAGTCCTATTTTTTTTTTAATTTGCTGCCATTGCCATGAACACAATTGTTAAAAACAACATTCCATACATTTTTTTCATAATAAACAAAATCACTAGATGATTATTTCCTGTGCACATCACAAACATAAAATTTGGTTCAAACTCCAAAAACCCATGCTCTGACTTACAGCAGATGGCAAAGATATGTAATAAATGCAACTGCTTATAAGCTAGTTTCTCTGTTGTTGGCACAGAGTCACGGGATGACAAGACCAAGATAAATGACAACTACATACAAATCAAATTAACAAAAATCTGCTTATAGTCATTAGTGAATTAATTCCCTGTGTCACTTTATAATCTGTTTCAAAGAACAGGGGCGCTCACTGAAATTAAATGTGAACCAATAAGTATAACATACAGATGATAAAACTATTTTACAATTTTAGTTTTTACTCATAGTTTCTTTTTCATAATGTGTATATTTAATTTGATTCTGTAAGTCAGCATTAGTGAGATTACCATATAATAAAATACTATATCATGCACAACAGATATTAAATTATTGCTGTAATTTATATGTTAAATGGATATACAGGCATTGTATAGGACATAATTTTATGCTTATAGTTACATATTCACACAAAAATGTCTCAAATGACCCTGCTCAGAATTAAACAGCATCTTCCATACTTCTGTTTGCACAATACGCAAATTAATTGTTGTCTTGAAAAGACTTTCTCTCTGTCAAGTACCTATATGTTTTCTAAAGAAGAGTCACAAAAGCGCTGAATTGTGTCCAGGAACCTTGTTTATAAAGCTTATGTATATAGAAAATAAGGTCTGAAATGTGTGTACACAACTTCCCACACAATTGTCCAGATTTATAAAACATGATGGAGAAACGTGCATAGTAGCAAGAACTCTGAACCATGCGTACAAAGTGGTGTTAAAAAAATAAATACACTTGAGTATTGCAATATTATGTTTTCTGATACTGTGTTGATTCTCAAAAACACAGTATCGATTTTAAATTACTAGTTTATATAGAAAGATTCAAGGCACACAGTGATTCATTTTGTGTTGTGTTTAAACCCTCAAACACAAGATAGCAGCGCTGTAATCTTTAGCTAACGTAATAAAATAGACTGAGACAGGATGTAGTGTAAGGGCTAACATATGCAGGCTTTCAATACTCAGACGCGAACAGATCTGGCAAACAAAGCGGATCGGGCAATGACAAACCGAGCTGAATAGTAACGCTAACGCTGATTGTTGAATCTATAGGAGTTAGACTAGCTCCTGCGGCATACAGATCAGAAGTGTGGGCTCATTTTGGCTTTCACATTAGAGATGGGACTAAGGAGATTGACAAAAGCCATGCCGTCTGCAAAATGTGTCATGCCAACATCAAAAAACACAATGAATCGGGAGAGCACTCTTAGCATGACACCTTTCCGATGTACAGCTAAAGGAGCAGCAAACAGCAAACATTAAACAAGTGGATCCCTCTCAACTCTCTAAGGAAGAGGTTCAGACACCAAAGTTAGCACTTACCTCAACTCGAGTAAACAAAATAACTCAGTCAATACTCTATTTCATTTGCAAAGATATGCACCCTCTCAGTGTCGTAGAGAATGAAGGCTTCTGAAATATGGTGAATATAATGGAGCCTCATTACAAATACCCTCCCACCAACTGTCAAGTTATTTCGGTTTACTGTGTTAATGTCTGCCCAAACTTGAAAAAGGCCTTTAGCTGATCAAAGAGGACGCATGGAACAACTCTTCCTTTTTGTTATTTGATGTTGTTTAATAATAAATAGGTTACAAGAGCAATAGTAACAACAGGAACAGGATTGAATTAGGAGTAGGTTGATAACCTTAAATAAACAAAGAAAATACAACTAATATTTTCATTCATGCTTTAACAATTTTGTGTGTATATGTATATATATATATATATATATATATATATATATATATATATATATATATATACACATCCCTTCATTATTTCAAATATCCATTAGTTACTAAAAATAAACACGCTTGCGCAATATTGTGCATTAACTGAACTTGCTTATTCTTTTACATAAACAACAGCCGTCACTAACTTAGAAACGTTTCACATTAAAAAAAAGGGAATTTTTCACAATTGCCTTCTCCATGTCTTCTTTTAACAACTAAGCGTCTCTTCCGTGCAGCAGTACGCTCACCCTGACTTCCGAAAACAGTCTCTAGCCCTCCTCACACTCAATCTTTATTTAAACAAACATACACAAGATCGATTGCCTTTTTTTTTTTTTTTTAAACTTATTAAATAACAATGTTTAAGCTCAGCTTAACACCAACACATCACCAACTTCGCTGTGCGAGGAGGTAAAAATGAGGGTACTAGATTCTCTCAGTTCAGCTGAGAGAGTTGCTTTGACATACAATGCATGGACATCAATGGCCACTGAATCGTAAGTAACAATAACAGCACATGACAGATGAGTGGAAGCTGGACTCGTATGTACTACAGACAAGAGCAAAGCATGACAGCCACACAGTAGAAAACATTGCAGCATTGGTAAAGGAGGCCATTAATGAATGGCGATTGTAAGCAAAGTTTTGAATGAAGTTCTGCATTGACATGACTGCATATGGATGAGGTTGATTAGCATGCTCTATATTTTTATATTTGAATGTTTCAAGGTAACATTCAAAGCAAGTTTAAATACACACATTTACAAAGCAATTATGATATCTAAAGGGTAAATTGCTCAAAAATATGCATAATCCAAGTTTTATATATTAATTAATTTAATTAATAAAATTTTTTTGGAATGAGCATATTTTAAAGCTTGAATCAATACAAAGATTTAAAAAATGAGGCCCCAGAACTAAAGAATGTGAATGAAAAATATGTAGCAGCATTTGATCAAGGTGGGTAAACCAAAAAATAACCATTAAGCCTGTCATGATGATGATAATCTTTGCAATACTACTGGAAAGGAAACAATGAATATTTGTTATTCTAAAATAAAAAACAAAAACAATCAAATTCAATACAGCTACAGCACCAACTCTCAGGATGAGTAATGTGGAAGTTAGGATCTCTTTCACTTCATAAGGTCTTCCTTAAATGATTACTGAGTCAGCAAGTCACTAAGCCAGATTTTAAATATCTAATCAAAACATAATTTTACATTTTTAAAAATACTGTATGTATACTATATATTATACCATTAAAAATCACAAACCTAGTTTATCAGGGACTTTTGTACTGTTGTAAAGAAAACAGCAATAAGTTACAAAACAACATGCAACCTGAACCTGCAAGATAAATAAAATAAAACCACTCAGTGTAGAATATTAAAAAATAAATGTATTAAAGCCTTGATGCCATTTCATATGCCACTTTGGCAGTTACAGTTAAATTGTTTAACAGACACTAAATAATTTGAAACAGACTATAAATGACTAACAGTACCCCATTTGGCAATGACTGCTAGCTATTTACTGACATCAGCTGGATGTTTGCCACTTCTAAGTCATTTTTCACATTCCAGCTTATGAAGTCATTGTTAAAGGAAAAAGAAAAAAAAAAAAAAATCACCAAGCACCCTTTCTGAGATAAACCATTTTGTGTACTAAATTAAATGTTCCCAAAGAAAGATGTATTTTTTTCACTGAATGTTACAAAATAAAAGACTTTAATAAACTGAAACTGAAGTACAATTAGAATATGCTCTAAGATATGTTATATAACTAAGTAAATAACATTTCTTTGAGATATTGAAAAAACTTTACTTAACCAATTTCTATTTGGATGATTGACAAAGTGCTACAACCTACAAAAAGCATTTTTAGCATTTTTCAAACTATTATTTTACTCTTCATAATGTATTATAGCCATTTCAAATTACTACACTAACATTAAAATCTGTATACTGTGTATATAACGCAAAAATGACTGACTCATTTATTCACTTACTCAATACAACAGTATTTCCCATTTAGCCAAAAAGCTGAAATTTGGCAGGATTGTACATCTAGGCCAGTAGGTATCCACTAAAAAAAGGACATTTCAATATAGCAACATTTACAGGTTCATGAAGTAAGGAGACCAGAATTTACATCCTAGTTCCTCCCTACAAGAAGTTTGCATGTTCTCTCCATGTCTGCATGCATTTTTTCCAGGTGCTCTGGTTACCTCCCACAATTCAATGACATCCAGATTAGATCAGATTTGTTCTTGTCTGTGTGTGTCCACTCAGCAATGGACTAGCACCCTATTCAGGGGTTTGTCCCTGCCTTGCACCGAGTCTCCACGATCCTGCTCAGAATTAAGTGGACTTAGAAAATGTTATGATAATATTTACAGGTAAAAAAAAAAATGTAAAAATAAAATACCACAAAATCTCAAAAAAAGCTTTGACTGATCTGATTAAAATTTAGTGACGTTATAGAAAAAAAGTTAGCCAACATGTTTTAATTTGTCAATGATTTCTTTATTCATCAATACTTATTAATATTATGTTAACGTACATATTCTGCGCAGTGCTGACAGGGGACTTTCCGCAAACAGTGACTGACAGCCACACTAGCCAATATGGTGGAAAGACAACTGAAGAAGAACGGGTGTCCTTGACAATAAAAACACAGATATAGTTCATATTTGACATGTACTGCGTGAAATGCAAAATAGAATGTTCAGTGATGCCCAACGAAGGTGCAAAGCTCAATGGCTAGCAAGAGCATAAAGCTCGAGTGCAAGAGCATAAAGCTCGAGTGCCAGTGCTAGAGCTGTGAGTGTTGGTGTTGCTTTGCCAGAACCAACCAGGATATCCTATCTATGAAAATTTTAAGTGAGACTTTGTCTAGCCTGCATTTTTCAGCCCTAAGCAGAAGTCCCAACCCCTACCCTGTGAGGTATGTTCTGTTTCATAAGAAGTAGTTTTTGATGCCAAGGCCTAGCTTGCCTGGGTTCTTCCCATTCCTCCTTGTTACCCAATTGGCAATGTGCCTGATCTTCAACCTTCATCTTATCAGTGGTATTAACAAAACACCTCATTACTGCCTACTGTGTTCAAAACAATAGTAGAAGAGTAACACTAGTTCCTGGATGGAAAAATATAGAAAAGCCGACAATTTAAGAGTAATAGGTTACCTTTTTCTAAAGAAAAAAAATCAACACTTGTGATTTTGCTAACAAAATATGTTAAGTAGAAAAAATAATAAAATACCATATATACAATAAAGCCTCACAAAGAGAGACTAGATGTGAATTTTGGTTGTGTTAAGTCAAAGTTCAATTAGCATGTTCTCCCGATATCTTTCTTTTTTTTCCTTCTAATTACACCAGCTTTCCTTGACATATTCCAATAATGTGCATGTTTGTATGATTGGTACCTCTAAACTGGACCAGTTTGATTACGTTCTGTAATTAATTTGTGACCAGTCAAGAGCTGTCATGCCCAGGGCTGCTTTCCTTGTTACTATAGCTGTGACTTGGTTTCTGTTGTTCTGAGACTCTTTTACAGAGACTATAAGAAGAGCTGCAACAACTAATCAATGAAATGAATAAAATTGATAATAAAAACAGTTGGTGCTGTCTTACACACTGTAAACGGGACCCGGACACAGACAGGCAGACATGTTGCAAAGTCACCACCACACGTTTATTTACAATATTTAAGTCACAAAGTGCACCACAAACCCCCAAAGTCCAGGCCTCTCTCACACTTTGCCTTTCTTCGGGCCGCCTCCAATCTCGCTTGTCTTCTCGCTTGCCTCGTCCTCTCCTCACCTGACTCCAGCCTCAAATGAAGGGAGGCGGCCCCTTTTATTATCACCCGGATGTGCTCCAGGTGGGTTCCGGCAATCACCCGCCAACACGCCCCTGTGTGGCAGAAGTGCCGGCTGCATCCCCGGAAGCACTCCGGGCGTCCCTGCTCTTCTTCCCCCAGCACTTCCTGGTGTGGCAGAAGTGCTGAGGTCCAGGGCTCCAAAGGCATGGGGGCGCCCCCTGGCAGCGACCACGGGCCCCTGCAGGGTGGAGCTTCAAAGCTCTGTACCCATGGCCCCCAAAGGAACCAGGGCGGTCGCCCCCAGATGGTCTGGGGAAGGCGCAAGCCCTCCTCCGGTCCTCCTGAGCGTCCCGGCCGGGTCGCCACCCCAGCCACCTCTGACAACACACACACTGTCACACACCTTTATTGAGCGAGGGTCGACACATTTGAAAGAATACTGGAAGAATTAGAGCATTAGAGATTCACAAGTATCAAAGCACTAGAGTTTGGCATCTTCTATGAAGAAAATCTGTTTCAAAGTGTGCAAAGCACAACTTGCACAGCTTGGGAAAATGATTGATGCATGAGCACCTGAAAAGAAAGCAAGTTTGAATCACGCGAGACAGTAAAGCAGGCTTAGCAAGGTAAGTTAGTATTTTTTGTGCTAAAATCAAAAATCATGTGCTGTTTAAAAAAACAAAAAAAAAAAAAAAAAAAGCCATAACTTATTTTCAAGAACAGCACCCCACCTGGTAGCTACATTATTAAAACTACATCCAAACCATGGCTAACAAATTAATCTAATTCCACTACCAGACAAACCTGTAAAAACGTACATTCACTGAGCAAATTATTTTGAATGCCTCAACACCTGCTTATCCATGCAGTTATCTAATCAGCCAATCATGTAACAGCAATGCAATACAAAAAATCATGCAGAAAAGGGTAAGGAGCTTCAGCTAATGTTCACATCAAACACCAGAATGGGCAAAAAATGTGATATTAATGATTTTACCATGGGATGGCTATTGGTGATAGGGATAGGATGGGTACTAGTTTTTACAATTATCTGTTGTGAAATCCCTGGCAAATAGTATATTGCTTCATATTGTTTTTATCACCATTTTCAATTAGCCATGTTTTCATAACGTATGATATCACACTTGCGTTCCAAGCAAATTGAGCATCTAGTGCTTTAATATAACAGTGTCAGAAGGCAGTGAAAGTGGTTCAGAACTCTTTCACCCATCAAAAAGGAGTATTTTCAAGACCATACTTTTTTTAAGTGTTGAGGGGAAATGAATTGAAGATGGCTATCCTATCTGCAGAACATGTACATAAAAAGTTGCAGCAAAAAGGCAAAATACATTAAGGACCAATCTTAGTTAATGTTAAATTCAAATAAGTGTCTTCTTAATTTTGAACGAATAGCAGTTTTCTTTTACCCCCTGTAAATTAACATGAAATAGAACTTTCTTAGCTATAACTGTAGAAAGACTGTTAATTAATCCAGTTAGCAAACAGTTTCACAGATAGAAGCATGGACTGATAGATTAGTTTATAGATAGGACTCTTGTATAGAGTTTTCTGATTGTGTTGTCACTTAATCATATTGATATGAACATTGGTCATACAGTCATACTTTTAAAATACAGAGAGAAATGAAATGAGATAAGCCTTAAACAGAACTTTCTTTAAACAAGAACATCTTTTTTGCAACATTTATTTTTTTCTCTATTTTGTGTGAACTGTTGGCTTTGAATTGTATTAATATTTATAAAAAGAAGATATTCGGATTTTGGAATTATTTGAAAACTTGTCACACTATTGCCTGAACTGTTCTATGAAGTAAATTAAAAGCTGCACAACTTTGGTAATTTTTGGGAAGTGCAGCAACAATTTTTGTGAGAAAAAAGCTATCTGTAGACTTGTACTCAGATATCTGTCAATGAAAGAATAAGAACTGTGATAATGAGTTACTCTGCTCTTCACAGACAGACAGACAGACAGATACTTTATTAATCCCAAGGGGAAATTCACAAATTCTTGTCTATTTAGGCATGACTGGAACTGAAAGCCAAATTGTGATACAGTATAAAGGTATTTTGGATGATTGTTTTTGTCATTGACCTAGGATAAAGAAGTTTGACTTTCCTTTGCCAAACATTATGATTGACGCGGAGCTACTGTTGAGAACTTGTTGCCTAGAAATGCTGTTCAGTTACTTGTGCAGTTTTAAAGATGTCTGAACATAGCCCAAGTGAAGACACAAGAAGCAATCTGAGTACAGACTCAAATGTGAATCAATGAAATATTCTTCAGAAGCATGTAAAAAAATGCACAATTTCTAAGAGATACATGTAATTGCCATTTGTTTAAAACATCTGTGGGGGACTGGCTTAACCCTTAATTACTCATACTATTTCTCATCTCATAAGTACTCAGGCAGAGTAATTTATGTACCAATGTTAAAATGGCTATTTATATGCACGCTGTGAGGTTGTAATATAATATATCACATCAATGTAATTTAATACCATATTTCTTAATAGTAATACACAGTCTAGAACTATCTGAAAATAAACCTGATCCACTTCTCCAGTGCTCATTCGGCACCGGTCACACTTTTGTCCACTGCAGGATTTGCCCATGTATCACATTGCACTTCAGTTGTTGAATGTTCTTTGCAGACAAAGTCATTGCAAAAAGTACATTTCATCGTTGTCATACATACATAAGTACCTGCGAGGTGTACCAAATGCACCATATGGAACTTGCGACTGTGCACCCACTCATAAATTGAGACACTGTACTTTACTAAATCAAGCTTAGGAGAGACGGAGGATGATGCTGGTAGGTTCAAGCAGAAGGATGTTTCGACAAAAATAACTGAGATTGGTGTACAAAATACACCAGTGTGAGTAGTTAAGGGTTAAAATTGAAACTGAAAAGTAAAATCAGTGACACACACAAAAAGATGAACAATGCAGAACAACTTCTTTAACAAAATCAGCTGTAGCATTGCTGAGACTGGCCCTTTTCAAATACTGAAATGAAGGATAATCCAGCAGATAAATGAGAACTTTGTAAGACACCTTACCAAGTGATACCACATTTCACTGTGACATTCTATTATGTTCTTTTAGAAATAACGTGTGGTTTTTACATTTCATAGTAATCCCAAAGCACATATGTTGACTGACAAATTAATATAATCATAGTCATAATCAAACCTACTTACTCCAATTCATAGGAGCAGGAGCAACAGCCTATCCTGTCAGTACTGACTACAATGCAGGAAAGAGGCCTGGACAGGAAACAGTTCACAGGTTCTCTCACACACCAAGCCTCACTGGGACTAATTAATCAAACACACAAGGCTTTGAGAATGTGAGAAGAAAACTGGAGTAAACAGAAAAATAAAACACAAGATACAGGGAGAACATGCAAACTCCACGAAGACAATGAGGTGCTGGATTTGAACAGAGTACGCTGGATCTGTAAAGTGGCACTGCTAATCATTCTGCACTACTAGGCCACCTAAGATAAGGCTACATACTAAATATTTTAACTGAACAGCATTTACACTTACAGCCTTACAATCTCAACTGCTTTAAAGTTACAGAAAATTATACTCAGAGAAGAAAAAGAATATAGAACAGTAAGTTAAGAGTGCTCTTTAAACAGCATTTTTTACCCCTCTCTAACACATTTTCATTCTCCCCACCAAGTCTGAAATCCCCCTTGTGTTTAAGTTAAGGGAGAGTCCCCTTAATATTAATTTTGATATTGTTAATATCTGTATTTTGCATGCTTTTGTGGTTATTGCAAACTGAACACAAATGCTGTTCACGCATGTCACTCATATGTCTAATTATAAAATGACATTAAAACAACTTGTTAAAAAAAATCAAAAACACATGTTTGCTTTTTAAATGACAATAACTTATGCTGTGTTTCAGTATAAAATGTGGTAAAATATTAGTGTTTATTTTGTTTTAAATTATATACCATGATAATACTAAAAACTATGCTAATTTTACTTTGTGATGTGCAATTTTTGATATTGTCCAATCCTTAGTTGGTGCCAAAGGGGCTGGTTTGAGTATTTCTATAACGACTGATCTGCTGATCTCCTGGGATTATCATACTCGACAATCTCTGGAGTTTACTCAGAATAGTGCAAAAAACAAAAAAATATTCAGAGAGCAGCAATTCTGCAGAATGAAAGGCCTTGTTGATCAGAGAGTTGACATAAAAGCTATGGTAAGTCAGAAAACCATTCTGTGCAATTGTGGTGAACAAATAAGAATCACAGAATGTAGACCACATCGAACCTTGATGCAGATGGGCTACAACAGCAAAAGACCATATTGAGTTCCGTGTTTGTCACCCAAGAACAGAGAGATGAGACTACAGTTGGCACAAGCTCACCAAAATTGGACAGGTGACGACAGAAAAAAACTTAGCCCTGTCTGATGAGTACATGATCTGCTTTGTCTCAACAGTCCAGGATGGTGGTGTTGGTGTAATGGTGTGGGGAATATTTTCTTGGCACACTTTGGGCCTGTTAATACTGATCAATCATCACTTGAATGTCACAGCCTATTTGAGAATTGCTGCTGACAATGTGTATCCCTTCAGGGCCACAACTGACCCATCATCTAAAGGCAACTTCCAGCATGAAAATGCACAATGTCACAAAGCAAAAGTCATCTTAAACTGGTTTCATGAACATGACAATTCGGGGTTCTTCAGTGGCCTTCCTAGTCAAGCCTCAGGTGTGATAAGGTATAAACCCTGATAAATCACTCTTTGTTTACAGTTGTATTAACTGTGTTGTATAACATAGAATTGCTGACTCAAGTCTTTGCAAGGCATGCAGTTAAGAATGTTACATTAATATGTACACATCACAATAAATTTGAACCTGACGTTGGGTGAAGTTTCTATTTAAATATGTTAAGTAAGGCACAGTTAAAACGTGCATGTAGATTCCTGTTTGCAGAGAGAAGGAAGAAAGCAACTTGTTACACAAAATATTAATGTGTTGTTATATTTTTATTCCCTGAGGTTCAGGATATGGACATTTAAGAGACATGGAAATTCTTTCATGTGAAAACCAGAGTACAAATGAAAGAAGAGAGGATTAGCAGCACAACCATGGTCTAAAAAACCAAACCTGTGCGTCTTCCCTTTCTTAGTGAAGTCTCCTTATCTGATTCTGCTATGAAAGCAGTAGCGAAGTGGAGAAGAAATAGCCAAAAGCTTTTTTAGAATTTGCCAGGAATTTGTGAATGTCCTTAAATAAGTAGGCTGGGCCTCTGTCAACCCTTCAGAAGTTTCAGCCTCTTTGAGCGACAGATTTGATAGTGATGGCTCTGAAGCCCAATTTGAATTTTATATGAAATATTTATTTTATAACATAATTGTTATAACCTTTTCTTAAAATTTTATAAAGCTTATAAAGTTGAGAAGAAAGAAATCTGAAGAAACTAGAAAAGATGAAAACACAAAAGCTACCTAAACTTAATGAAAAGTGCTTAAAAAGTTATTTCCTTAGGACACAAAAAAAATTAAAAAAGAAAAAAAAAGTGCTTGCTCTGCATATGGCAGTCATCTGGAACCAAAGGATACACTTTAGCCAGGCAAAAAAGTCTTGAAATAATGGGCCTGTAAGGCACACTGCAACTAAAAACATTCTTGTGAAACAGCAACAAGCTGAAGAAATTACAGTATTTGGATAAAGTATGACGCAAAAACCATTGGAAGAACAGCTTATGGACAGAAATTTGAAATTTTTGGTTCTCAGCAATACTAGTGTGCCAAAAGAGGAGCTCCAGAGAAGTTCACTGATACCCAATTGAGTCCCATGTAAATTATGAAGCTAACTCTCTTATGGTCTGGGAGTGCATTTCAGTCAGCAATGTAGGGATATAACTACTGAGAAATATAAGAATTTAAATTTAACCTGCTGCATCTTCAAGAAAATAATTTATTAGCAATGCTGATTGCCACAGTGAAAATTGGTAGATTTATTCCTTGTGCCAGTTTAAATAAAAAAAAAAAAAAAGGTGTTATTTTAAAATAGTAATAAGACCGGGAAAGGTTACTGTGTGTGATTCTTGTGGAGTGATGGTAACATGGCCAGGCCCTGTGTTGCTTTCTTTTATACTGTTTCTTTAATTTTCTCTCCTATCACATGGGCGCAGTAGATAATTATGGATGTCTGTTCATGCCATGGGTTGGTCTATCCTTGTTTGGTAGTAGAGAACTAACCGGCTTATTTTGCACAAATATTGCTTGCTTGAGGCTGGTATAAAGTTTCTTAAACACTACTGTGATGAACCTCTGCATGTTAAACTGGAATAATCTTAATAAACATGGAATGGCACAGTACTGCAAAGCTTTCAAAAGGAGATTAAGGCTCAATTTCTTTGCAGTGCTTGACTAAATATTAATAGTAGTGAGTGGACATAAGCAATTCACTGTATTACTCAGGTGTTCAGCAGGTGGTCAGAGTGTTGCTAAATGTCAAGAACATTTTTGATGAACTATATATAATTTTTTACTTTTTTTTTTTTTTTAAATCTGAGTTTTCTAATAAATCATTGCAGACATTGTGATGCATATGCATAGCAGCTTGTATGACATTTTCACAATGTGATTTCTGGTTAGAATACTTTTCTAGTATTTCCCCTTTTCCTTTGTATCTGTATTGATTTACTTGTATGTGTTCATCTTAGCGACGTGTTCCACTGTGCTGCAGTCGACTTGCGTCTTTGCATATGTGTACTGTATGTGAACTGCATGTACTGTATATAAATGGCCTTAGTGGCACACATGCCAAAGCAGTTTAAATGCCTTTGTTTATATTCAGCTGCCTTATAATGATTTGAAGGATTGAAATTTCTGTTCCTTAAAAAAAAGTATTTTTTTAAACACTAGAATCCCTGAAGCCTTGTAATCCTGGGCCATCTTAAATTCCTTCACACCTCTCCATCAGCATTTTTTGTTTTGCAAATGTGTCAGACAGCACAAGCAGAAGGCAGCCTGCTCTCCTATCTATTCCCAACCCGACACAGCTTTAGTTATGCAGTTCTCCCAGATCAAGTCTGTTTATCTGGGTGTGAGGTGCCTTGAATTACATAAAATAAACATTATATCACTATTTAGAACACGTACATTTCATATGTGTTCCGTGTCTATAACAATCTGTGTAAATGTAGGATGACAGAAAATGCGAGGCAAGAAATGCTGAACAAATAACTAGAGCAAAAACGTTTTTCATGTTGTAATAATAATTGACAAAATGCTGACACAAAATGTATAATGTGTGAAGACTGAAGTCCAAATATCAAATAAACACTTTCACAAAAGACACAGATATAACAAAACATGTGCCAAGCACAAAACTTGCCAAGGTATCAAGCAAAGTCCTGTTTGTGATGGTCTTTATATAAAAAATATTTATAAGTTACTTATATAAAAGCCAGATCAAATGTTATTTACCTTGATTTATTTATTTATTTCCCTACAGTGTAAAGTCACCAGTAGACTGCAGAGCTTCCTGTGTTTGATCGACACGGGCATGCTGACAAAGTACATGTGTACTGAAGTGACTAGCTGCAGGTGGAAGCTCCTGTCGTACTTTACGCAACTGTTATTATGGTTCGGCCTTTGTTCAGAAATGGCTCCATACACTTTATGACCTTAGCCTCAGAAAGTCTTTCTCCCGTGGGACGAGTGTGATCTTTTCCTGAATAAGGAGTGGCACTGCACATGTACTTTGTCAGCATGCCTACGTCAATTAAACATAGGAAGCTCTGCAGTTTACTTGTGACTTTATGCTGTAGAAAGTTAGGTAAATAAATATAGGTAAACAACATTCGATCTGGCTTTTACATAAGTAACAAATAAATGTTTTTTATATAAAGACCATTACAAACAGAACTTTGTATGATACCTTAGCGAGCTCTATAAGCCCTGCTGTTTCGTTGAAGGACATGCGTTTGGCAGATTGACCGGTAGGAAGACGGCCAACTTCTTGCTGCATCCAAATGGTGCCATCTTTCGACTTTATGCCTGGTACAGCTGCATTGTTCTTTATGGTGAGTGAACGTTTCTTGCAGGAAGGGCTTCTGTTCTCTTTCTCCGATGTAGGACCTCCATCTTCATCTGAGTTCATCTATGTTATAGCACATCTTTATTTGAAAACAGTAGTGTCAGACTGAGGGGAGCGTGAACTTGACCGAAGGAGTAAAACTGAATAAAAAAAAAAAAACGCTAACCTTTGTAAGTACTAAACATTTACACTGGTTGTTACAGGCTCAAATCAAATGCATGTTTTTTTATTGTATAATAGTAACAATAACAGCAGCTCACGACTCAAAATGGTAATTCTGGGAAGCGGCCAAAATCGAACCGGCGACCGGTTGATTATGAGTCAGCAGCTCTCACCACTGCACCACACAAGCGGTCATGTTAGTGTTGTGCAAAAACCGGTTTCTTTATCTTTGGTTATATTTTTGAATAAAAGCACACTTGATTTGTTATACGGTACGTACAATTTTTTTTGAAAGTGTTTATTTGGTATTTGGACTCATTGTGAGCAATTACAGAATTAACATTTATATTCCAACATGCAAACGTGCCCAAATTATGTTATACATTCACTGCTTTTCTGCTCTTTGTCCTGTTTTTTCTTAATCCATTTCAGAACTTTGACACAAGTATTTATCTATTACTTGGTGTTTAATGTATGATAATAGTTTCTATTCTGTTTTTGATTGTATTCCTTTAAATATTTGTAAAGTACTTTGAACATGGGAAAGGCACTACATAAATAAAATCTATAACAAATTATTATTATTACACAGTGTCATGAGTGCAAATCTGAGTGCTAACCTGTCAGTGTCTGTATAGAGTTTGCGTTCTCCCAGAGTGTACTGGGACAGAATGTGGATAACTTCAGATATTGTTTTATATATTAGAACTGTGTCATTAAGCACTCTCAATTGCCAAAACAGGTTTCTTTTTACAAGTATCTTTAAATTAATAGGCTCACAGAAGCTCCCCTGGCTTTGCATGTTACTTACTAAGTGAATGGCCTGATGTATTTTTATAACAGTTGTTCAGTATTTGGTGTAAATAATATACTTCTAGAAATGCACTATATGCATTGAAAACTTTATAATTTCTGTTATTAACAACATAAAAGTAACTACTTCAATGGTATTTCAGAAAACAACCAAAGTAAGAATTCCCTGAAAAAATACAAAGTACTGTCAAAGTCTGGAAATGAGTAGATGACATATAGTAAGCATCAGGAAATATCTATACTAATAAAAGGCAAAGCCCTCACTGACTCACTCACTCACTCACTGACTGACTGACTGACTAACTCATCACTAATTCTCCAACTTCCCGTGTAGGTATAAGCCTGAAATTTGACAGGCTTATTCCTTACAGCTTCCTTACAAAAGTTGGGCAGGTTTCATTTCGAAATTCTACGCGTAA
>JANRMT010062794.1:2741275-2762736 GCA_026402145.1 Polypterus bichir lapradei
GTGCTTTGTTTCCGAAGTAGCAGAACTCATGAATATGGTTGTATATGTCACTCGCTCGCTTCTTATTGTTTCGCTGCCTTCTCAATTATATAATGCATGTTTTCTTCAGCGCTTTTTGGGCCTCTTCCTGGTTTTCTACGTACTGCGTGATTACGTGGGAGGCGTGATGATGTCACACGAAACTCCGCCCCCACGGGTTTCAAGCACATCTCCATTACAGTAAATGGAGAAAAACAGCTTCCAGTTATGACCATTACGCGTAGAATTTCGAAATGAAACCTGCCCAACTTTTGTAAGGAAGCTGTAAGGAATAAGCCTGCCAAATTTCAGCCTTCTACCTACACGGGAAGTTGGAGAATTAGTGATGAGTCAGTCAGTCAGTCAGTCAGTGAGTCAGTGAGTGAGGGCTTTGCCTTTTATTAGTATAGATATGACAGCAACACTCATCACTCACAACAGTGACAAAACAATTACATTGATAATCATGTTACGTTATTTTCAAAATGTTTCCTTTTCTTTTTCATTGCTTCTTTAACACACTACTTCTCCGCTGCGAAGCGTGCGTATTTTGCTAGTATTAACAATAAGAGCAACTCACTACTAAAAACGGTAAATATACGAGGCAGTCAGGATCGAACCGGGGGACTCTTGATTATAAGTCAGCAATTCCTACTGCTGCACCACGGAAGCTATTGTATCATCCTTGAACCTTTTGTGAAAGTGTTTATTTGATCTTTGCACTTCAGGGTTTACACATTATATTGTTTATGTTTAAATTTTGTCATTTATTACTAAAATATGAAAAACGTTTTAGTTTTAACAATGTATTTTTTGGTTAAGTTAAATGTACTTTTTTTGTTTAAAGACTACGTGCACTTTAGTTTGTATTGTTTAATGTATTTCTTTTTTATTGTGATGGTCACGCTAATATAAAAACATCTGATTATTTTCAAATTTATATGTTTCACTTGTTATTTTAATTTGATTATTATTAATTTTAATCATGTTAATGCAGAGACATCAGGGTGATATTCACAGGGTGACAGACGTGAGCAGATGAGGTAAGAAATGCACTGGAGCCCAGAATAGGATGTGCAACCACGGGTCGCAGGCATCAAAATAGTCAGGCATGAAATAATCGTGACTAATCGAAAAATAAATTGAACAATGAGTCGACTACCAAAATAATCATTAGTTGCAGCCCTAATAGAAACATAAGGCACAGTCGACAGGAGTGATATTTCAGTTCTAATATTAATTGTAATTTTAGTTTTTATTTTATAAAATTTATTTTTATTTTGTTCCTAGTTTTCAGTGGAGTCAACAATTTTTATTTAGCTCTGTGTTTAAAATTTTAGTTTTTATTTTATTTAGTTATGGTCTTTTTACATAATATTAGTACAATTTTTTTTTCTGTTGCAAGACCACAAATGCTGGCCTACACATATTTCAATGCAAGTTATGTTTCAGTCAACAAAATACCCTCACAGTTCATAATGCCGTTAAACACAGCTTGATTATCAATGACCAAACAGATGAAGTGGGCTAATGAGTACAGTCAGCAAGATCAAATGTTTCAATCCAAGAAATCAGTCTGCGCAAGCATGTTACTGTTAAGCTTTAAATAAGCACGCATTTCGAGAGATTTGTTCATGTTGCATAGATAGTCACACAGTGAAAATACTCGCTTAATGAACGCCTGTAATGCAGGTGCACAGACAAGGTCCTCGGCCACTGGCACCAGCAGAATGTATTGTGAGACTTGCCCAGACACCACCAGTCTGAGACCACATCTTTATAAAAAGACACACGTTTATTACACACAAGAATAAAGTCCCAAACACCACACAATGCACACAGCAATTAATCTCCCCAATAAACCTTCTTTTCTCAGTCTTTAACCGCCAATCTCCTCCTGGGAGCTTCGTCCTGCTCCCGCTCCCGACTCTAGCTCCCAGATTGCTGGGAGGCAGCGCCTTTTAATCCCGCCCGGATGTGCTCCAGGTGGCTGGTGACGATCTTCCGGCAGCACTTCCTGGTGCGGCGGAAGTGCTGTCCTTTGCCCCGGAAGCACTCCGGGCATCCCCGGCAGGTTCCTCCGCCATCTTGCTAAGTGTGGCGGAAGTAATATTCTCCCAGGTTCTAGGAGGCTTAAGGCGCCCCCTGGTGGTGGCCACGGGTCCCAGCGAGTTGGAAAGTCTCTCCTCCTCTCCCGTGGTCCTCTCCAGCTCCAGGGCGGTTGTGTCCACCTGACCCGGAAGCTTTTACTGCCATCTTCCGGATCTTCTAGGTGTCCCGGCTGGGTAAGAACCCCAGCCGTCTGTGACACTATGTTGATGATTTCTGCTGCCAGTACTGAAGCTGGTAAGGCACTGACTCCTTCAGAGTCAAATTTACAAATATATGACCCCAAAAGAGTAGCTTATTCAAGCAGCAGGTACATTGACTACTAGTTATGTTTCAAACCTCATCAGCATTCTTTACACACAGATAAGTAAGGCACATATTTGGCTAAGAAAGAATGTTATATTTATAGCGGCGAGAGAGAGAGAGCACATTTGCTCTGCACTCTCCATGTGTTCTAAATTTGACATTGCAATTCCTCAATTCATACACATTCAATACAAATGAAAGTATAGAGTGGTGAACAAAAACATGGATTTCAATTTTGACCTTAACTGAAATATTTAGTTATGCTTTAATCAATTTTAACACAGACTGTTCAACAAATAGATAACAAGAAAAACAAAAGAATATTTTAAAGTCAAATTTTAGTTTTTAAATATTGGAATTTTTTTCTTAGTCTGATCCCACTTTATATAAAATTGAAAACCATTTATGGTCTAACCTTTATTTGTAAATGAAGCCCACGAGCCTATCCTTCTCCACGAAAATCTCCATCACTTTCTTGTAAAAGTCTTTCTTGTTTTCCTTTAGTTTTAAAAGTCTTAATCTTGCATTGCGGCAGCCAGTCGGAACCACAAATAAAAATAAATGGACCGCTGCAGTGCACTTTACTTTCTGATATCACACCCAGAGCTTCTGCATAAAAGAACAGTAGTAACAAGCACCTGTTGGGCTCACATCCGCCCCCTTCAGTGCGGCACTATACCGTCTGCCTCGCCTTGTGCCTTTTCACTGTGGTTTTATGGACGTTCAAGGAAGACTAGATATGTCACACACATTCATTAAAGATATTAGCCAGACTGTAGAAAGTCAGGGTGTATAATAAATGTGTCTGCAAACATTATACTGGCCATGTACAGAGAGAAAGCAAGAGGTACGCGCCAATTGCATGCCATCAACCCAGTGTGTGAGGGAGAGCGCAGTCCGAGATGAGGTGAGGCTCTGTGTTCAGATTCAGCGGGTTGGAAAATGGATAGATTATTCGTTTTTTTTTTACTTTTCATAATGGCCCCTGACCGCACGTCCCTGAAGTGCAGTAATGGTGCCAGAGAAGTGCTGGACTTCCACTATGTACTGATTCAGCTGGTTCTGCACTGAAACTCCAAGACTCTTTTCTTCTTCTTGTACGCTATATTTGCTTTTATTATCATCTGTGCTGTAATTAAAGTTTCCACACGTTACTTTCTCGTTTTCTACCCACAAACAAATGTGCAAAACTCGCCACCGTCAACCAAACGTGCTTACTGCTTCAACCCAACAAGCCAAATGTGCTCAACAAACAAACAATGGTCCTTTACAGAAATTGCGCCACTTGACTATAGTAAGCCCAAGATACAAGATCACTGCATAGTGAACAGTGCAACGTAACTGAAGGCTCTGGGTGACTTACAAACAACTCCTCTGCACGACTGAACCTGACTGAACGAAAATGCTATTGCTGTTTTTTATTGTTTTGACTCAATTTTCATTCTCATTTAAGTTCGTTCACATATCACTAATTTTTATTTTTAATTAGTTTTAGCTTCTCTGTTTGCCTTAATTTCAGTTCTCATTATTGTAAAACGAAAAACAATATTGTTACTTCTAGTTCTCGTTTTCGTTATGAAAATATCACTGGATAGAAAGTCAAATAGAACTCATTGCATCCAAGTGTTGAAAGCAACATGAAAAACCAATGATACTGAGAACAATGCCGCACCAACCTTTCATGTGGCTTAAATAGAGTTACAGCCACTTCAGGTTAGGTTGACGGACACAGTACAGAGCATAACACATGCTAATATTTGGATTGCACTCCAGTACGGCAGGAATGACAACAGAAAATGTTAACAAAAACTCGAAAAAAAAAATCAGCATCACCAAAGAAGACACCCCAATGGACACAGCCCAAGGCTCAAAAGATGATGACACTGTGGAAAAGAAGACACCAAGAAATTTAATAGTGTGGAGATATTTTGGCTATTTAAAGTCTGACAAGAAGCAGAGTAGCATGCACTGCAAATTGTGATGTAAGCATGTTCCCACAAAGACAGGTAATACCACTAATTTTTGTACAATCTGATGCAGTGCCTTGCTTTAGAGCACACACAATTACAAGACTTTATAGTCCCAAACCCAAGAAAGTATTGCATTAATGGGGATTTCTTGTGCTTTACTTTTTCTTTTTGCCTTGGAGCATAAGCTGACCACAACTGAGTGAACATGTCAATTTTATTGATGTTCTCCTTCATTTAAATTTGAAAGGTGCTTGAATTTGTACTAAGGCCATATAAACTACTTTTTTGTCTATTTGTGGGTTTGTTTCCCAACCATTTATAATAGTCTGAATCTATACAAAGCAAAGGATACAGTATAAAGGCAGTTTTTTTTTATTTTATTTTGTACTAATAATTTTATTTATTTAGAGTTGACAAAAAATTTGGTGTGTTCTCCTGTAAAACTTGAAAGCTTTTGACTGGTCAGAATTGACACTTTTTTGTTTTGTAATACCTATTACATTTACAGTGGTACCTCGGTATACATCCTTAATCCGTTCCAGATCCTTTGACTTATACTAAACAGGACGTATACCAAACTAATTTTTCCCATAAGAAATAATGGGAAAATGATTAATCCGTTCCCATGAAAAAAAATCCTATTGTTATTGGCATATTATACATTGATGGGGTTGTATAAAATAATTTAAACACTGCTTAATACTAAAATACATAAATACAAAAGCAATTAGATGAAATAAATGAAAATTTAACCTCACTTTACTTTTTAATAACGTCTTTGTTTTTCACAATCGTAGATTCTCGGCAAACGGTATGCAACAGCCATGTCCCGGATACACATGCCACCTTCATACTTTTCAACAATCAATTCAAATTTACGTGAAAAAACACAAAATCATGTTGTGACGATGTGGGTTTGCTGTATGCTCCCATCTGCTGTCGGTGAGCCCTTGAACCCTACACCGTCGGTAATGTGCCTCACTGCTATGCTCATCGGTAACAACAAAGCAAGGGAATGGTGAAAAAGTGCAAAGTGCTTTTATTAAAACAATCAACAAAACAAGGTGTTCAAATTAAGGTGCAGTCTCCAAAGTTCCAATAAATAATCCACAAAATCAGAAGTGAAACGTGGAGGTTAAAAACAATAGAAAAAAGTCTTCTTAAAAACGACGAGGTTAAAATACAGCAGCAAGCATTCTTAAAAAAAACAAAAAACAAGAAGACCGGTGCCTTTTTACCTGGTGGCCCCCCCTGCTTTCCAACAAGGGAGTCGCCCTACTTGCAGCTGACATTCACTCTGCCTATTTCAGCTACTTCATGCACGCTCGCGCTCTCTCTCAACCTCCTGTCCGTTCTTTCTTTATCCTCCCCTTCTAGCCGACTCGCGCTTCTATTTATCAAGATACGCAGCCCCCGGAACAATCACGAATGCGGATGGTCTCTCACCTGTGCACTTAGATGAGAAACGCCCACATTGCGAATCACCCTGAGAAGCGCTTCAGCCAGAAAACCACCATGCCCCCTCACCAAGCCGCAAGCGCAGTGATTATTTATTTTAAAACTGGCCTTTGACAGGAGCTGTGGACCCGCTATACCACACACGTGAAAATTCACAGAGAGTTATAGCCCGGGTTGTTCAATGAATGCTAGCAACTGCCGCACTGACGTTCGTGGGCAGTCGTGGCTTTGTCTCGAGAGAGGTAAACAAGGGTAGCGCGCGGTGTTCTAGCAGTCGTATTCCAAATTGATTTTCCAAAATTTTTCGTGTCCAAACAGGACGTATACCAAGTTGGACTTATTCCAAAGCAGATGTATACCAAGGTACCACTGTATTTGGAATTGACCAAAAAATTTTGTTGTGAATTTTGTTTGGGTTCTCCTGTAACACTTGAAGCTTTTGAGTGGTGACAATTAAGATTTTAGTTTATGATATATACCTAATTTATTTATTTGAAAAACAGCTGTATAATGTTCTACAGTACATTTGTCATGTTTGTTCAACTTCTGACAGAAAATTAATATTTAATCCAAAATTAATCTTATATCTTCATATCTCCTTAGGAGTATAAGGAACCTTTAAGCTTGACAGAAATAGAGATTTGATTTACAGTATATCTTGATATATATTAATATAGCATTATATTTAAAAATAATTAAAAAAATACAAATTTTATATATCCCAGCCCTGCTTAAAACTACAAAAATACTGCTTTTAGGAGAAAGAACATAATTTAAGAACAGCTATTTTGAAATGCTGGTGCATGTACTGAATTATACATACTGTACCCAATCAAATGTATTGAATCACAAACACGGTTTGATGACAGATGTGCACACCCACTAAGAAAGCCGACAGTTTATTCTTGTATTTGTATAAGATGAGAGGTCTGCATATGACAGAGTGCCATGAGAGAAATTGTGGTATTGCATGAGGAAGTCAGGAGTGGCAGAAAAGTATGTAAGAGTCGTACAGGATATGTACGAGGGAGTATGACAGTGGTGAGGTCTATTGTAAGAGTGAAGGATGCATTCAAAGTGGAGTTGGGATTACATCAGGTATCAGCTCTGAGCAATTTCTTATTTGCAAAATTAATGGACAGGTTAGCAGACGAGATTAGGCAGGAATCCCCATAGACTATGGTGCTTACTGATGACACTGTGATTTGTAGTGAGAGTAGGGAGCAGGTTGAGGAGACCCCGTGAGAGGTGGAGATATGCTCTACAAAGGAGAGAAATGAAGGTCAGTAGGAACAAGACAGAATACATTTGTGTAAATGAGAGGGAAGTCAGAGGAATGGTAAGGATGCAGAGGGTAGAGCTGATGAAGGTGGATGCGTTTAAATACCTGGGAGCAACAATACAGAGTAAAGGAGAGAGTGGAAGAGAGGTGAAGAAGAGACTGCAGGCAGAGTGGAATGGGTGGAGAAGATCAGTGATTTTTGACGAACAGGTATCAGTAAGAGTTAAAGGGAAGATCTACAGGACGTTAGCGAGACCAGCTATGTTATATGGAGACAGTGCCACTGACCAAAAACCAGGGGACAGAGCTGGAGGTGACAGAGTTGAAGATGTTAAGATTTTAATTTGGGTGTGATGAGGATGGACGGGATTAGAAAAGAGTACTGTATATTAGAGGGTTAGCTCAGGTTGGATGGTTTGGATACAAAGTCAGAGAGGTGAGATTGTGTTGGTGTGGACATGTGCAGAGGTGCTGGATATATTGGGAAGGGATGACAAGTTTAAATTGCTCAAGTGATGGGCCTTCAATGCTGATCCTGACTGAATCCTTCAAGGTTGACATATTACATGACTTTCAGACTTTTCCTTTTATTCTGTTCAGAAAAGCCACGTTCACATTGAGCTGAAGAAATAGGTAGAACAAGCATGATCTCAAGAAGATGTTGGAAATCTGTGCAATAAGGATCTGTTATCAGTAAGACTTAATACAAACTGTTATAACAACACTTGTTTGAGAAGCAGTTAAGAAGTGTCAATCTCACTTTCTCTAGTGGCTAAATCATCTGGCAATGAATCATGATAGGAGATTGAGAAGCAATAAATGATCTCAGACACATGTGAGCTTTCTCGCTATGTATTACCCCTCATATTTTCAAACTGTCAGTTCCAGTCCATTGTTACAGTGTGGTAAACAATGAAGGAAAGGACGTGTTTTCCTATGTCTCCTTTTAAAGGCACAAAGTTTTTTTGTTGCCACCAGTTTTGATTTGTTTGGTCAGTGTTATTCATTGTGTTTTTATTGTGCTTTGTATTCCCTGGGGATGGCAATGTTCAAACTTTGCTAATCCAAAAAGATGGTTCAGTGGTGAACCTCCAGAAATGTGCCTACAATACATCATAACCTTATTCCTGCCACACAAATCTGTACCACAGTCAATTATCAAAGAGGAATAATTAGTCTTCTATGCATTTCTCAGTATTTATCCTTTGACAACAGTGCTGCCGATTAAATGGTATGCCTGGTTTATAGTTACTACATGAATTCTGTGTACATATCACACTGCAAAGCATGCGCACAGTGATTGTCCAAAAAACATACACTTATTGCATTGATGAGCATGTTGATATTCTCCTTCTTGGTAAGTGACAGTGTTTGGTCAAAGTCGCATAACTAACAATGTCACAGCAAAGAATGTGAGACTCTGCTAATGAAAGATGAGTTGTGCCTGCTATTACTAACTTTAAGAGGAAGAAAAAGAGGAGGCTAAGTGTCAGAAATATTGACCAAAAGTAGTGAAGGAAGGGCAAGTTTAATATTCACATGAGTGGGAGAACAACAGGGTGGGTAGATGCATTTCAAATGTTTTGCATGTTTTCAATGTGTTTTGATGACCTGTTGTATCATATTCAGTCCTTCATTCATAATTTTGGCACAAGCATAACCAGTCTCTCCTTGAAATTCACCATGCGAGATACACAACCGCCACACAGTGTAGTTAGAAAAGTTTTTGCGTGCATATTCTCTCAATGTCTGACCTAATTTTCAATTTGCAGCACCCAGGCCTGGCATCAGGTACAAAGTATAAGCCAGCCTTTACTAGAATGAGATTCACAAAACTACAAGGGAGAATTCACACTCAGTACCGACACATATGTTAATAGCAGATCCGCTCATCAATAAAAAAAAAAATGGCCATTTGCATCTGTTACAATATAATTAAAGTTACAATGATTTCATTCGCCACTGACAAACTACGTAAAAATGTTAATCACCAAAGCCTATTTTTGTTTTTAGTCACAGTCTGGATTGCTGTTAGGACTTTTGCGATTGATAGTTGTAACCAACTAAAACTTCTAATCAAATTATATTTTCTTAATCCACTAATTGATTCTGCCCTCCGCATATTGTGTGCTGGTATGCAGCAACTCTTTGCACTGTTTTGGAGTAGGCTAATCATGGCAGCAGGTGCACCAAACTTAGCACAACAAGGTTCCTACAAACATCAGGCAAAAGTCTGCTCTGTGTGGGAGTATTTCACCAAAAATCATTCATTGTGTAAAAAAAACAGATTGTCCAACAACAGCATTAGCCAAATGTATGAACAACTGAAGCAAGATACACACTGAAGTATACCAATGGACAAGCCAATAATGCTTTAAGTAACTCACTTACTCTTATTTAGCTATTCAAAAACAGTTTTCTTTAGCATTGGTTAACCTGAGTCTGGTTAACCTGAGAAATGCATGCTAGTGACTACCATTGGGATGAAAGTCAGAGCCACAGTATTTCTTTAGACAGAACAGAATCTGTTCAACAGATAAATGTACTTGTCATTTGCCACCATTTATACTTGAGAATGCACTGAAG
Organism: Polypterus bichir lapradei; assembly: GCA_026402145.1. Classification (NCBI taxonomy): domain Eukaryota; kingdom Metazoa; phylum Chordata; class Cladistia; order Polypteriformes; family Polypteridae; genus Polypterus; species Polypterus bichir. The sequence goes on from JANRMT010062794.1 coordinate 2,751,005, forward strand.
TAACATAATGTTTCAGTACATATGCTTGCTAAATATAATAATCCTCTTTAATAAAACCCCTGTGTGCGTCCATGTGTCCGTGTGTGTGTGTCTTCTGGTGAAGTGCGCATGCGCGGGGCACGGTGTGATTCTGCAAAGCAGATGCTTCAAAGGCCGCCTTACGTGTCATACAAGACAGAGAGGGTGGGACCTATTAAATATCACGCAGCCGATCCAATCGGATTTTGGTAAATGAGGTAAGACCTAAAACATAAGGCACGAAAAATCCAATCGCAAGACAGAGAGGATGGGACCTATTAAATAACACGCGGCCGATCCAATCAGATTTCGGTAAATGAGGTAAGACCTAAACCATAAGGCACAAAAATCCAATCGGGTACTGAGACACGGAGACCAGCTTCCCCAAAGAGGTGGGATTAGTGTTTGCTGTTGTGCAAGTGTTCACTCTGAGAATGTCAGATTTGCGATAAAGAAGCTTGCCCCAGTAAAGTGTAAAGTGTCAGTCGTTGAAGGGGTTTTCCTAAATATACGAATTTTCATGATATTACAATAGGATGACTTTTAAAAGTAGATTTATTTTCACGCACATAAAATCTGTACTGCAAGAGAAAATTAAAGGCACACAATACAGTGACGCATATTACAGCCACATACAAGCCAGTATTACCGTAACAGAAAATATTACGGACGTACAAGCCTATATTACTGTGATTATCTACTAACAAAATGTCACCCAAAAAAAAGGACACGTCAAGTAGGACAAAAGACACAGACAATCAAATCCTAAATAAGAAACATCTCCTGGAAGAACGGTCAGCTCAGCAAGTAAATATCAACAATTAATGTTTATGCACTACTGTTCTAGTGCCCGTTATTGTAACGGGCTTAATGTCTAGTTTAATAATAATTTAGTTTGTTAAGTGCACTTGCTAGTTTTATTTCAGACAGAGTTGCACTATCACCCTTGCCAGATACTGTATTTATGCCAGGGCAGGCAAATTGTAAATCTTTAACTGTCATCGTGTGGAAATGAAAAAAAATATTTAATCAGCAGTTCTCAAAACTGAGAAGCAATTACATCCTACATATAAAACATAGGTCAGCCTTTTGAAGTCTTTTTGGGTATTTTCTCCAATCATTAAATTGTAAATAAATTATATTCAATAAACTATCAGGCTGACTTAGTAAGATGTATTTTTTAATGCAGCACAATTAATCCAAACTGAAAGGGAGTTTGCAGCAAACCAACACACAACTAGGTTTCTGCTTGCAGTGGAGCTGCAGATAGGTAATTTGCTTTTTTGAAGATAAACATAATTTCTACTGCAATTTTACAGTATCAAATACACAGACGATGCAGTTCAGCAAAATCCTGGTTTCAACATTAAAAACGGTATGCACTGCTTAATCATAGTGAGATGTTCTCTCTCAAACTGGTGCAGACAAACCGATGACCGTCCCGCTGCCTTCAACTCACTGGAAAAGAGCACCCTGGAAGGAAGAGTTACAATGAATGTAGCCTAAGAAGTGACCTTTACACTAAAGAAGTCTTCCCAATTCACTTTGCCACCTATGTCTGAAGCAATCACAAAGAGTAATTTCTAGCAAAAAATCCGATGCGTTTGAACTTGTGTATTGTACAGAACCTTTGGCACAGGATTTTTGACGGATTATTAATGTGTACTTACTATACGTATGATATAACCTACTACTTAAGATATCTAGTAGGTTACTTTTGGAAAAAAAGTGAAAAATTGCCAACAAATATCAAGAATGTAAAATGAATGAACAGATTTACATGTCTATAATCAGCCCTCCTCATTATCATTTTTATAAATAATAAATGCTTCAATGTGATGATGGCAATAACAAGCAAAGGAAATTAAAAAAAAAAAAAAAGAAAGCTTACTGTGCAGGCATTGCACCCTTCAGAACAAAGTGTGAAGCAGTACCAAAGTGGGCAGCCAAAAAAGAAGCTGTTACTGAAAGTTTAACGTATAATCAATTTATACATTACAAACATTACTAAGCCTATTTATACAAAATTTGCCTGGCAGCTCTATTTATGATGTGTATGAATAACATCTATCTTAATTTAAGATAGATTTTTATAAAAATGCATGTAACGTGTATTAGAATGGCTTCATTGTAACACTGAAGTCTAAAATAACCCAAAAGCCTAATCAGGTTTCAAGTTGCACTGCTATATGCTATTTCGACTTAAATATTTTATGGTTAACAGTCCTGTCTTGTTTGTCTTCTTCTTGGAGTTATTTTAGTTATGTTTTCAAACTCTATATATGTAGTACAGTGATTCCTCGCTATATCGCGCTTCGATTTTCGTGGCTTCACTCCATTGCAGATTTTAAATGTAAGCATATCTAAATATATATCACGGATTTTTCACTGGTTCGCGGATTACTGTGGACAATGGGTCTTTTAATTTATGGTACATGCTTCCTCAGTTTGCCCAGTTGATTTCATACAAGGGACGCTATTGGCGGATGGCTGAGAAGCTACCCAATCAGAGCATGTATTACGTATTAAATAAAACTCCTCAATGATATACAATATGCTTCCCGCACGGTGCTTCGCACACTTCAAAGCTCTAACAGCCGTATTGATTTTTGATTGTTTGCTTTTCTCTGTCTCTCTGACTCGCTCTGACATTCTCTGCTCCTGATGGAGGGGGTGTGAGCAGAGGGGCTGTTTGCACAGAGGCTGTTTGCTTAGAAGATACGGATGCTCCTCTAAAAAATGCTGAAAGACTACCTTCACATTGATCCCTTCATTGCGGCCGCTTTATCGCGGTGCTTCGTATACTTAAAAGCCCAGCAGCCCTATTGATTTTTGATTGTTTACTTTTCTCTCTCTCCTCTCTGACATTCTCTGCTCCTGACGGCACTCCTTTGAAGAGGAAGATATGTTTGCATTCTTTTAATTGTGAGAAAGAACTGTCATCTCTGTCTTGTCATGGAGCACAGTTTCAACTTTTGACTAAAGGGTGTTATTTCATGTCTAAAGGGCTCTAATAATGTTAAAAAATGTATTTAGAAGGTCGTAAACAGGTTTTCTATGCTCTAACTGCGAAAATATTACATTTATAATATACTTCGTGGAAATTCATTTATCCGTCTGGAGCGGATTAACCACGATAAATGAGGGTTTACTGTATAACTGTGAGGATAATATTTATAAACAGTGTGGGAGAATTTCTAAGGGCTTAAAATATATAAAAATAACCATACAAACATATGGTTTCTACTTCGCGGATTTTCACCTATTGCGGGGGGGTTCTGGAACGCAACTCCCGCGATCGAGGAGGGATTACTGTACTAGGGTGTTGTACTGTGTTAATTATGAATGTAGAGAAAAGTCAAGCAAAATGACACCTTTTATTGGCGAAAGCCAATAAAAGGTGTCATTTTGCTTGACTTTTCTCTAAACTCTCTATATAAAATTATTCAGTATTTATACAACACACATATGGCTATTGTATTATTTGGTCAAAATTAGTTAGTAGATTAATCATTTATAAAATAATATGTGTGGGAGCTCTACTACATACAAATGCCCATAAGTAAAAGATTTTTGCCATAGACAAATTTCTGTTTTACTAGTGACTGAATTTAGGTTTTGTTCATATTCTTTGCATAGTTTTACAGGAAACTGTAACTCAAACAGGTAATTAGCAGGAATAATAGGAATTTTCAATATGAATATAATGCAGTACTATAGTATTATTAAAACTTTATGGATTTTTATTTATGTCATTCAATCAAGCCTTTGTTTTCATGTGTTTTGTCAGCTGTATGTTGAAGCTTCTATTTTTGATTTGCGCTCTCCCCCCACCATAACCTGTCATCTGTGGGGGAGGAGCAAAAGCTTTAGATTTGTCAAAAATTTCATTCTCCAGTTTTTGACGGATCTTGATGTTTTAGGCTCCCCTGATACCGAAAACATCAATATCTCAATGATGGGTGTGTGTCTGTCTGTGTGTCACAGTTTCTTGAGGACGGACAAGAGCTAAAACAGCCAGACGGAAAAATATCAAACTCAAAATTTAAGCCTGTTATGAGATGACAATGTTCTGATTAATTTTTGTGCCAAATTGTGCACAAGAAAGAGGCAGTCTAGAGGAACCCTCAAATACCGTAATTCTGCAATTAATTATCTGTCAATTGCTATCGCAATGACCTATTTTATGATCAGAAAGATCAGCATTAAAGTGGTAAATAAATAATGAAATGTTATAGAATAGTTCATGTAACTTGGCTCATAGGGCGCAAAGCCTACCAATGGTTTTTATTTGGCTTTTTTTTTTTTTATTTTATTAATAGGGCTTTATTGCCAAAGCCATAACTAGACAAATTTTCAACACTATAATTGTGTTTAAATTTAACTTATCACAAACAGGAATAACTTTTATGGGCTGCATACTAATGTTGCCCATGCAATGAATTGAGCTTTTGGGGCTATTTCCTTGCTGTAAATACATTGTAGTGACCGTTTCCTTGGTACAGAAAAAAAGACACATGATTGGCTAAAGTAAATAATTAACAAAGGAGTATTTAATGAAGGAGTGAGGCTAAAATCAGGACAGAAATAAGGATTGTACATTCACAGCCATAATGTCTGGCACTCAGACTCAAGCTTTATTGTGCACTTGCTAACTACATCTTACTTGAGCTTTGCTGAACTTTCCTCCATCTAGTATTTAGCTATATGATAATTTTTTATGTGAAAATATATGCAACCAACATATGCCATGTTGCAAAAAATTATTTACTGTTATGTTCACTCAACGTAGGACAGTAGGGATGCATTATCAGGATATCTAGCCGATGTGCTATTAGTGAGAACAAAGGATTCAGACACCACTTTGCATATCCTTGGTGTTATAATACTGAGAAATAAGTGGCAGTTCTAGTGTTAATAAATGGATTGAATAGTTTATCAAATTATTATCTGTTCACTCCGCATCATTTCTTCTCATATTGTGATTTGTTTTAAAATAGATTGATATGATAGTGATAGATAGATAGATACTTTATTAATCCCAAGGAGAAATTCACATACTCCAGCAGCAGCATACTGATAAAAAACACAATATTAAATTAAAGAGTGATAAAAATTCAGGTAAAACAGACAACAACTTTGTATAATGTTAACGTTTACCCCCCATGGTGGAATTGAAGAGTTGCATATTTTGGGGGAGGAACGATCTCCTCTGTCTGTCGCTAAAGCTACTCCTCTGTCTGGAGATAATACTGTTCAGTGGATGCAGTGGATTCTCCATGATTGACAGGAGCCTGCTCTGCACCCATCGCTCTGCCACGGATGTCAAATTGTCCAGCTCAATGCCTACAATAGAGCCTGCCTTCCTCACCAGTTTGTCCAGACGTGAGGCATCCTTCTTCTTCATGCTGCCACCCCAGCACACCACCATGTAGAAGAGGGCACTCGCCACAACCGTCTGATAGAACATCTGCAGCATCATATTGCAGATGTTGAAGGATGCCAGTCTTCTAAGGAAGTATAGTCGGCTCTGTCTTCTCTTGCACAGAGCATCAGTATTGGCAGTCTAGTCCAATTTATCATCCAGCTGTACTCCCAGGTATTTATAGGTCTGCACCCTCTGCACACAGTCACCTCTGATGATCACGGGGTCCAGGAGGAGCCTGGGTCTCCTAAAATCCACAACCAGCTCCTTGGTTTTGCTAGTGTTCAGGTGTAAGTGGTTTGAGTCACACCATTTAACAAAGTCCTTGATTAGGTTCCTATACCCGTCCTCCTGCCCACTCCTGATGCAGCCCACAATAGCAGTGTCATCAGCGAACCTTTGCACGTGGCAGGACTCCGAGTAATATTGGAAGTGCAATGTATATAGGCTGAACAGAACCGGAGAAAGTACATTCCCCTGCGGCGCTCCTGTGTTGCTGACTACAATGTCAGACTTGCAGTTCCCGAGACGCACATACTGAGATCTGTCTGTAAGATAGTCCACAATCCATGCCACCATGTATGAATCTACTCCTATCTCTGTCAGCTTATCCCTAAGGAGCAGAGGTTGGGTGGTGCTGAAGGCGCTAGAGAAGTCCAGAAACATAATTCTTACAACACCACTGCCTCTGTCTAAGTGGGAGAGGGATCGGTGTAGCATATAGATGATGGCATTCTCCGCTCCCACCTTCTAGTATGCGAACTGCAGAGGGTCGAGGACATGGTGGACCTTTGGCCTCAGGTGGTGAAGCAGCAGTAGCTCCATGGTCTTCACCACATGTGACGTCAGGGCGACAGGCCGGAAGTCATTCAGCTTACTAGGACGTGATACCTTTGGGACTGGGGTGATGCAAGATGTTTTCCAAAGCCTCGGGACTCTCCCCTGTTCCAGGCTCAGGTTGAAGATGCGCTGTAGAGGACTCCCCAGCTCCAGTGCACAGGCCTTCGGCAGTCATGGCGATACTCCATCTGGACCCACTGCTTTGCTGGCATGAAGTCTCCTCAGCTCTCTGCTCACCTGGGCTGCTGTAATTGTGGGTGGGGATGTCTCTCCTATGCTGGTACCATCAGAAGGATGGGTGGAGGGTGCAGTACTCCAAGGTGAGAGTGGGTTAGGGTGGTCAAACCTGTTAAAGAAGTTGTTCATTTGGTTTGCTCTCTCCACGTCTTTCTCGATGGTGGCACCCTGCTTCAAGCTGCAGCCAGTGATGATTTTCATCCCATCCCACACTTCCTTCATGCTGTTATTCTGCAACTTCTGCTCCAGCTTTCTCCTGTACTGCTCCTTCGCCACCCTGAGCTGGACTCGGAGTTCCTTCTGCACGTGCTTGAGCTCATGCTGATCACCGCCTTTAAAAGCCCTTTCCTTCCGGTTCAAAAGGCCCTTGATGTCACTTGTAATCCATGGCTTGTTGTTAGCATAGCAGCATACTATTCTTACTGGAACCACAATGTCCATACAGAAGTTGATGTAGTCAGTAGTGCAGTCAGCAACCTCCTCAATTTTCTCACCCCTGCAGGATATCCCAGTCCGTAGTTCCAAAGCAGTCTCTCAGACCCTGCTCTGCCTGAGGGGACCACTTCCTGAATGAGAGTGTGGTTTTTGGTAGCTCCCTCACTGTTGGTTTGTAGTGAGGCTGAAGCAGAATCAGGTTATGATCTGCTTTCCCAAGCACAGGCAGCTGGGTGGCACTGTATGTGTCTTTAACGTTAGCATACAGTAGGTTAATAGTCCTATTTCCCCGGGTGTTACAATGCGCATACTGGGAGAAGGCAGGTAATGTTTTGTCCAGTATCACATGGTTAAAGTCTCTAGCGATTAGCAGAAGCGCCTCAGGGTGCTGTGTTTGTAATTTAGCAACAGCGGAATGGACTATGTCACGCGTTATGTCCACGTTCGCCGGAGGAGGGATGTAAACAATAACAACGACGTGTCCAAACTCTCTGGGCAAGTAATAGGGATGCAGACTTACGGCCAACAGTTCGATGTCCCTGCAGCAAGTGGAAACTTTGACGTTTACATGTCCAGAGTTACACCACCTTGTATTTACATAAAGAGCGAGTCCTCCTCCTTTCCGCTTTCCCCAGGTATTTGCATCTCTGTCCGGTTTAACTGTGCTAAACCTTGGTAGCTCCACTTTAGCATCTGGGATGTTAGTTGTTAGCCACGTTTCACAAAAACACAACAAACTGCATTCTCTGGAGGTCCTGACATTATTCACCAGTGCGGCCAGTTTGTTGATCTTATTTGGTAGTGAGTTCACATTTCCCAAGATCACAGAAGGCACCGAAGGTTTGAAACGCCACTTTCTCGCACTTTTAGCTTAGCTCCAGCTCTGCTGCCACAATACTGCCTTCTTACCTAGTCAGTGGACCACACTGGCACGGACATTTGTTCTCAGAGCTTGAAGTTGACTACTTGAATAGATGAGTCTCAGCGTGTAAAAATCAACATTACTTTATCAACTTAACTTCCATGTTTTTTTCTAAAAAGAAACTGAAGTGGTATTTTGAAAAACAATGTTTTATAAAGCCTGACCGCCCTAACAAACAGTGCAACATCTTGTTAGCATCTATCGTAGGTTCTTACAGTATTTCGTATTGGTTTACACCTACCATAAAAAGTTTCCAGCATCAACAGGAACCCAATTTTTTAATACATTAAAGGCCCAATAAAGGTGAAAAACATTCTTTACTAAGTATGACACCAAGAGGTATAAGGGCTTAATCAGACTTTGGTAAAATCTCACTTAACAAAATGTCCTACTGCTGAAAAAAAACTCAGAAAACAAAATCTACTATTAGAATCATTTACAAGATGCAATTAAAGTAATTTCTGATACTATTTAAATATTATTAAATAATAAATAACTCATTTCCTATTTGAATAAAAATATATCTATTAGTTGTAGTAACAAAGATTTAATTTGCATTATATTTTATACAGGGTAACATGATTTCTTTAGAAATTTGAGAGCAGACTAAATATTATTTTTTAAAAATCAATTCCAGTAAGAAGCTCTTTCAAGGTTTCATTTAGATGTGGCAACATTATACTTCCTTAAACCTTCAAACTCTTTACTAGTAAATCTACACCACAAAAAAAAGATGTCATGATGTAATGCCTAACACCAGCAATAATTCTAAACTTAAGCTTTAAAATATATATATATATATATATATATATTTATACTGGGGGGGGCGCGGTACTTCGATGTTTTTAAACTAGAAACATTATCTGTATTTCACTAATAAATAACTTGTGTTTCTTATTTTTACAACAAATACTTGTTTTGGAAAAAATCTTAATATATCATATAGTCAGATATACTTTATTTACTATAGAGATAAACTGTGCATGTAGAAAATGAATTCTTGACAACTGATTCAAAGATTTAATCTATACTAATAAAAGGCAAAGCCCTCACTCAATCACTCACTCACTCATCACTAATTCTCCAATTTCCCGTGTAGGTAGAAGGCTGAAATTTGGCAGGCACATTCCTTACAGCTTACTTACAAAAGTTGGGCAGGTTTCATTTCAAAATTCTACACGTAATGGTCATAACTGGAACGTATTTTTATCCATATACTGTAATAGAATGCAGCTCGATAGCCGTGGGAGTCGGAGTTTCGTATTAAAGCATTTAACCAATCACATTTCAGCCATCATTTGTTGCCAGGCAGAGAGGCTTTCACAATCTGTTGTAGAGGCACTCTAACACAGAATAAATGTCGATTAACCTGTTGCTTCAACCAATCAGATTTTGAGTTGGTGTCAGTAGGGCCCTCTAGCAGGCGTACGTCAATGTCACCGTATTCAGACCCATTGATTGGATAGAAGCCGATATGAGGAAATCTCCGAGGCCAATGAACGCACCACAAACGCTCCGAGCAAAAGATCATCGCGTGCACTACGGCCAACTCCATGGCAGGATTCTGGACAATATTATTTGCCAGACACAGACCAGATTTCAAGACCACGAAAACCTGATGTTTGTCACGCTCCTCGAGCCCCAGAAGTTTCGGGAATACAAGCAAAATTTCACGCATGCAGCCTTCTCCACTTTAACACATGAGCCACGGAGCGCTTTTTGATCTGTCTCGGCTAAAAACAGAACTGACTGTAATGTATACCATGGATGATTTTGCACGAAAATCTCCCACTGATCTCCTTGACTTCCTTCATCGGAAAAATCTGAATGAGAGCATGGGGCAGCTGTTCACATTGGTATATTTGGTGGTGAGCATTCCTGTGTACATTGCTTCTGTCGAGCGGAAATTTTCAGCCCTAAAGCGAATTGAAACTTATGCCAGAAATACCATAGGGCGGGTTCGCCTTTCAGCATTAGCTTTGATGGCGATAGAAATTAAGTTTTTGATGGAACTGAAGCGCACGGATAATCCGTACGACAGAGTAATTGAACTGTTTTTGAGGAAAGAGAGGACGATGGATTTTGTTTTACAAATAATCCAAATTTTTGGTGAGTAAAATGTTGAGATTTTTCTAAATAATATTGCAAGTTTATGAGTTATTATTGATGATTTTTATGTGTGTCCCGGCTGTGGCTGCAGTAAAAAGGAACCTGTTCATCTCTGGTTTGTCTATTCAATAAAGGCATTTATTGTGGCTACAAGAGTTATCTTTTATATATATATATATATATCTATACTAATAAAAGGCAAAGCCCTCACTGACTGACTGACTGACTCACTCACTCATCACTAATTCTCCAACTTCCCATGTAGGTAGAAAGCTGAAATTTGGCAGGCTTATTCCTTACAGCTTACTTACAAAAGTTAAGCAGGTTTTATTTCGAAATTCTACACGTAACAGTCATAACGGTCGACAACGTCCGCCATGTTAAACTTTCTAATTTATGGCCCCATCTTCACGAAATTTGGTAGGCGGATTCCCTGCGCTAACCGAAACCGACGAATGTACTTATTTCGATGGTATGACGCCACTGTCGGCCGCCATATAGAACTTTCCAACGTCACTAAATTTCACAATGTCCACCATGTTGAACTTTCTTATTCATGGCCCCATCTTCACGAAATTTGGTAGGCGGCTCCCCTGCGCTAACCGAAACCAATGTACATACTTATTTCGGTGGTATGACGCCACTGTCAGCCGCCATATTGAACTTTACAACGTCACTAATTCTCCAACATCCCATGTAGGTAGAAGGCTGAAATTTGGCAGGCTCATTCCTTACAGCTTACTTACAAAAGTTAAACAGGTTTCATTTCGAAATTCTACACGTAACGGTCATAACGGTCGACAAAGTCCGCCATGTTGAATTTTCTTATTTATGGCCCCATCTTCACGAAATTTGGTAGGCGAATTCCCTACGTTAACCAAAACCGATGTACATACTTATTTCGGTGGCATGATGCCACTGTCGGCTGCCATATTGAAGTTTCCAACATCACTAATTCTCCAACTTCCTATGTAGGTAGAAGGCTGAAATTTGGTACTTATTTCGGTGATATGATGCCACTGTCGGCCGTCATATTGAACTTTTCAACAGTCTTTGTTACTTATGGGCCCATCTTCAAGAAATTTGGTACACGGGTTCCAAACGCTAACTGAATCCTACTTACGTACATATATACGTCCTTAGCCTGCAGCTCGGTCACCGTGTGAGGCAGCGTTGGGACCCCCATCCAAACACCTCCCACGTTGTTGGCTACCTGCCTATATAAGGCCGTCCGTCGCTCCGGTCTCTACATTCCCTTCCTTGTTTCGCCACGGTATTCACGTCTCCCTGCTGATAACTACAGCCTTTTTATTTAATCCACGGCTTCTCAGCTGTTTTATTGTTCATTTATTACGATTATAGTTATTGTGTAGGTATTTTAGATTTACTTTACATTGTTCAGGTACCCATTTCCTTTATCATTCCAACCGTACCACCATTAACATGTCTATCGAGGTGATCACCATCGATCAAAGAACTGTCACTTACCAAGTGGTTTCCATGCCCGGAGATGGCACCTGCCTTTTCCATTCTCTTTGTTACATATTGCACGGCCATATCAGGCTCACTCTTGATATCCGGAGGAACATTGTGTCTTATGTATTGAATGACTGGGACAGGTTCAAGGTGTGGACTGATGACGTTACAGGAGATAATTATACTACACAGGAGCACTAGAAGAGTGAAATGCTTAAGTGTACCGAAATGGCCAAATATTTTACACCTTTGGACAACCGCCAATGCCTC
>JANRMT010062794.1:2777736-2821640 GCA_026402145.1 Polypterus bichir lapradei
TATATATAGACTTGCTTTTTGTAAGTTTATGCAGTCTCCTACCAAGAACAACTTATGAAGGATACTAATAACAAGAAATATTGCTATGTAATTGAAAAAAGTCCAACAATAACAATACGTCATTGAGCTTATTTGCATCACATACAAAATATTACACTAGATTATATTATATCCTGAACAAGTGGATAGAGCTTGAGAATCTGTGTCACTGCCACTTTCAGGAAAATATGTCAGCTAATGTTAGTCGTCAAAAATGCAGGTTACCCAAGTAACTCTGTTTTAGTTTCATTTAAAATATATATGGGAACAGCTGTTAAAAACTGTATGGGGAGAAAATATATGGAAGTGCTGTAGCTACGCTAATTTTTCTTCAGGATTCTCCTTATTTCAACTTATAAGGTATTTGAGTCTATAAATTTGATTTATTAACAATTTTTATTATGGCCATGGAAACTATTTTTTATTTACTTCACAGATAACCATTAGTGCTCAATCTATCGATAAAAGAGTCATAATGAGGGTCTGCAGCAATACAGATAGGAACCTAAAATGCAACTGGACTATGAAGTAGTAATAAGAAACTGCTGAATGCTGAAATGTTCAAAAGCTATTCTCTGACATCGGGTCATTGTGCAACTTAGTGGCTAAGAAACAGTGGCATTTGCAGACTTCAGGAAAAGTTATATAGGCATGATGCAAACACAGTGGAAGAAAAAGTTTAGTAAAATAAGTGACCATTGATTTTATATATTTTGTATATATTCTATAGAAAACAGATGACTAAAAAAATTACTACTGATAGACATGAAAATATTTAATTTGTACATAATATAAACTTTACATCAAAAAAGTTACGACGTATTTCATTAATTTTCAAAAATACTTCAAATAAAATATTTTAGTTGAGAAAAACTGTACTTCATATAAAAAAATACAACAACAAAATGTCATGTCAATTAATTAACAATGCAACAAAACACACAGATTAAAGGTAATTTCTCTATCTGAGAATCTATTATATTGTGGCTTAATTTATTAATAATATAAATCCAGCTGCATATAATATGAAAAATTGATTTTTCTAAGACTGATAAATTTAGTATAAAATGGATAAGGGGCAAGAAGGCACAGGACTATAACCTTAATAATGAAAAAGACAGCACAAAAAGGCCTCCTTCTGTTTCATTCCTTTCTACCAAATACAGTAGCCTTATGTTCCAAACAAGCTAAGTGTGGCAAACCTAAGAGACAAAGAAAAAGCAGTTTGTACTTAGAAGCACTCCCTCATTTTTTAAAATGTTTATGAGGACTGTTATTTTTTATGGTCATCCCAGAGCTCTTTCTAGAGTAATTTAATGTCATTCTCAGTTTAGTGAAATACTTTACATATTTTAACAATGTACGCTGGACTGCTGTGTAAAAATACATATGTAATCTCACTTCAGAATTTCTTAGGAAGTAGTTAAACAAAAATCCAAAACAGACAACAAGCCACATTCTTGTTTTGGACTTATTTTAAAAATTAAATGGAAATCTAAAAAGACTGCTAGAAAAAAGAAAAATGATGTAAAGATGCTATTTTACTTACCAGGGTAATCAAACTAGCCATCAAAACAATAAAACAAAACTCAAAAAAGATGATACTAGGTTATATTTATCTATATGTTCCAGAAAAAAAACTTCATGATGTTTACTTCTCAGCAAATTATTTTTGGGATAACATCCATAAAATCAGTAGAAAACAAAAACGGTAAAATGCCCCTTCAAACTGCGTTTCCCAAGTGTGCTTCTCAACTGCCTGCAAATAATGCATCCAGCTGTCAGGAAACCTGAAACCAAGGCTGATGTCACACTCTACCCTGCAATTATATGCAAAAATATAATTTGCTTGCTTCTGCTAAAGGCAGTTAAAACTGAGAAAGTGAGATACAATTTGTTTTTATGGCAGTGATTCCTTCAAATATTACAAAGAGGAAATCATAACACAAAACAATTAGGTCACATAGTAACAAAATCTGTACCTTTACAGTGTATATTTTTATTATCATTTGTAGCTATTATGATTGCAATAGCTTTGTTAATATTTCCAAAGTTCAACTTCTAACACAGTATTCCTTATTTGATGCAATCTATTCAATCATAAATATATTTATTATATTCCTTGGTTATTGGTAATTTGCTTATTTTATATTCATTTTTGCAAGAAACTATAAAACAATCATAATTACCAATTAAAAGAAATGTAATAACATTTATCAGTTGGAATACTGTTCTGCCTTCCAATAAAGGGATGTTATCTGACTGTGGCACAGACTGTGGTGGGTTTATTGTGTGGTGCAATGAACAGGTGAAGTATCTAGTCTTCTCCCAATACATTATAGTCATATCTAATAGTCACCTGTGGATTTAAACAAACAATCTTTCCCGTTCTAAATCAGAGTTTACAGCTTCTGTGTGGCAGTGGTTAATGGAGGCATTGATGGGAATAAGTTCACAATTTGATAAAGCCCAACATATGACATAACAACAAAAACTCAGCGAAAAACTTTTAAAACTGCTGTGACTGGGAAAGAGGTTCTAAATCTCTGTAAGAGCTTAGGCTTCTACATTATTCATGCCAGGATAGCATTTGCCCTGTATCACTCTCGGGAAGAGTGTCATACAGTATATTATAAATGTGGGAGCAGAATTCCTTATTGTATAATTAGTTTAAAAGCAAACACCCTTGCGAGACCCCTATCAAATAATTATAATATGTACATTCCTTCCCTATGTGAACAAATTTTGACCGTATACTCCAATTTTCATACATATTTTAAATGAATGTGTTATGTTATTAGTTGAATCAAGATTTATGCATGAGAGAGTGAGTGTAACAGTGAATATTTCTACCTTATATTGGTGTCACTTCTCACTCTGCCCAATATTGGAATAAGCAGGATCATAACGTTAATCAGTAAATGATGCTTTTTTTTGTGTATCCTGAATGTGTAATTCCAAAAAAAACAGTACCCTTTACCCAAGCTACACAAAAGAAATCATAAAAAAAATCAATGAAACGAGAAACCCCACACTAAAATGTTTAAAGCAAATTATAATGAAAGGTTTTGTTTACCTGTCCAAGAACGTATATGGACCAAATATATCAGCAATGAGATGCTGACACAAAACCACTCTAATCTTATGGGTATTCTCCCTAAAATAATCAGTCTGGTCAGCAAAGATCTGGAGCAAAGGCCAAAAAACAACCATCTACAAAAGTGGAGTGGAATGTAACACCAACAAAGCAAAGTCAACTGTGTGGTCAGTTTCCTGCATAATTTCTTCTGTACTAATGTTAACCTACAACTAGACTACCTGCTAATTTCAACTTATTACACTACTCACCCCAATAGAGAAATAAACAAAAAAAAATCCTAATTTTAAAAACTTATAAAAGACTTTCATTCAATTTGATTTCCAATGTAATTTCTCAGAATCAGAGGGTATTAGGAATAATGCCAAATACAATACTACAACAAAATACAGTACACAAAAAACAACAGCAGAATAAAAATGAATACCTAAACGAGAAAGGATTTCCATTCAGTGCTAAGGGATAAGACATGTGGCAAGCCCAAGACTAATGTTACTTAAAATCTATATCAACAAAATGGCTACAACTCTGGCAGTGTCATGAATAGAAACTGTCATGTTGAAGTTCTTTGCAGATGTTCTGCTTCTGTTGCTTTGCACAGAATAGAAGCTCCTCCAGAAGCTGGACCTTCAGGAGTAGTACAGTCAACCAAGATGACACCAAGAAGATGGCTTTCCAGAAAATGACAGATGTCTGCAAAACAAACCATAATAGGCAATAATCATATGCAAAATAAATAAATAAAGTAGTATACGCTCCTCAACCGAAAATCACGTAGGACCAGGTGACTTTTTAGATTAAATTATTTCATTCAAGTTAGTGCTTTCAAGTAATATTCAAAAATTTGCAGGTTTTTTTTTTTTTTTTAGGTGGCAACAGGTATAGTTAAACAAACAGTCAAGCAAACAAGCAATATGCCAACAGAAGTTACAAAATCAGGCTACCAATCACTCCAGTTTGATCAGCTGGTCATGTGTGTACAATGTGTGAACAGTCAAAACACTAATGAAAAGACCAATTGGTGTTTCTCTATTAAGTTTCTTGAAAAGAAAGGCTCTAACTAATTCCATTGTCTACAATTTGTACAGATACAGTGGTGCTTGAAAGTTTGTGAACCTTTTAGAATTTTCTATATTTCTGCATAAATATGACCTAAAACATCATAAGATTTTCACTCAAGTCTTAAAAGTAGATAAAGAGAAACCAGTTAAACAAATGAGACAAAAATATTATACTTGGTCATTTATTAAGAAAAATGATTGAATATTACATATTTTTGAGTGGCAAAAGTATGTGAACCTTTGCTTTCAGTATCTGTTGTGACCCCCCTTTGCAGTAATAATTGCAACTAAACATTTCCGATAACTTTTGATCATTCCTGCACACCGGCTTGGAGGAATTTGAGCCCATTCCTCCGTACAGAACAGCTTCAGCTCTGGGATGTTGGTGGGTTTCCTCACATTAACTGCTCGCTTCACATCCTTCCACAACATTTCGATTAGATTAAGGTCAGGACTTTGACTTGGCCATTCCAAAACATTAACTTTATTCTTCTTTAACCATTCTTTGGTAGAACGACTTGTGTGCTTAGGGTCATTGTTTTGCTGCATGATCCACCTTCTCTTGAGATTCAGTTCATGGACAGATGTCCTGACATTTTCCTTTAGAATTCTCTGATATAATTCAGAATTCATTGTTCCATCAATGAAGGCAAGCCATCCTGGCCCAGATGCAGCAAAGCAGCCCCAAACCATGATACTACCACCACCATGTTTCACAGATGGGATAAGGTTCTTATGCTGGAATGCAGTGTTTTCCTTTCTCCAAACATAACACTTTTCATTTAAACCAAAAAGTTCTATTTTGGTCTCATCCGTCCACAAAACATTCTTCCAATAGCCTTCTGGTTTGTCCACGTGATCTTTAACAAACTGCAGACAAGCAGCAATTTTTTTTTTGGAGAGCAGTGGCTTTCTCCTTACAACCTTGTCATGCACACCATTGTTGTACAGTATTCTCCTGATGGTGGACTCATGAACATGAACATTAGCCAATGAGAGAGAGGCCTTCAGTTGCTTAGATGTTACCCTGGGGTCCTTTGTGACCTCACCGACTATTACACGCCTTACTCTTGGAGTGATCTTTGTTGGTTGACCACTCCTGGGGAGGGTAACAATGGTCTTGAATTTCCTCCATTTGTACACAATCTGTCTGACTGTGGATTGGTGGAGTCCAAACTCTTTAGAGATGGTTTTGTAACCTTTTCCAGCCTGATGAGCATCAACAACTCTTTTTTAGAGTTCCTCAGAAATCTCCTTTGTTCATGCCAAAATACACTTCAACAAACGTGTGTTGTGAAGAGCAGACTTTGATAGATCCCTGTTCTTTAAATAACAAAGGGTGCCCCTCACACTTGATTGTCATTTCATTGATTGAAAACACCTGACTCTAATTTCACCTTCAAACTAACTGCTAATCCTAGAGGTTCACATACTTTTGCTACTCACAAATATGTAATATTCGATCATTTTCCTCAATAAATAAATGACCAAGTAAAATATTTTTGTCTCATTTGTTTAACTGGTTTCTCTTTATCTACTTTTAGGACTTGAGTGAAAATCTGATGATGTTTTAGGTCATATTTATGCAGAAATATAGAAAATTCTAAAGGGTTCACAAACTTTCAAGCACCACTGTATGTAAGATAAAACAAACAAATTTAAAATGCAAAGTTTGAAAATGACAATTGCAGTTCTAAGTGGGATCAGCACATCCAGTTTATTTCAGGAGTTAAAACAGAAATAACTAGTGAAATGGAATGAATGTGATAAAGCCTGTCCATAACTGATAGATTTGGCATATTCTTCTCTCTCCTTCAGCAGGCATGCTCCCTGTTATATATTCTGTTAGTCAACTTTATTATGTTAGGAAGGGAAATCTTCTTGTTCAGTAGCCAGCGTAAGAATACCTTGGATCTTTCCATCATGCCTTCTTGCCCTGCAGTGGTGGCTAGGCTATAGTAGGGAGAAGAATGAGCAGTTGGAGGACTATCAGAGTGCACTTGAATGAAGTGACTCCTCTGCAGGCAGTTCACTCCAGATACCTGTAGTTGTAGCAGAGGGAAGAAGCTGGCTAGTGTGTTCTGCAAGCCAAAGTGGTTGTATGAAGAACAGAGGAAAAAAAAAAAAAAAGAAAATCAACAGTGGTAGCAGCAGCAGATTTGTCTAAACTATATTGAAGAGCAGTGAAAGTTAAAAGAATGTTGCCTGTAAGTGTTGTGAAAGGAGTGTGGGAGCCATAGCAAGGAGGCACAAATGCTCTAAATGTAAAAACAAATTACAAAAAAGTACACAAAAGTCTGTAGAGAATTTTTTTTTTATTCATATCTTTTTGTATTTCTAAAAATGATACATTTATATTTTCAATTTGCAAAAAGGAGCACAACTTTCTCAGTTTCAATGTATTTATTTTTTAAGAATAGCTAAAAGTGATGTCAAGTTAAAATATTTAAATATAAATATGGAAGTTTTTCCCAGCATTACGTGCGTTATGTCAATTTAAACTGGTAGTTAAAAAATAAACACGAAAAGCACAGGGCTGCAGCTTCTGTGCTTCACACTGACCCTATACTCAGTCAACTAAGCCGAGTCAACATAAGAGGACTTTATAATTTTTCCAAAAAGAAGTGGGAAGGAATGTCAACAATGACAACAAAACAAATCAAATCTGGAAGTATTTGCATGTTTGACAGATGGATCTTATAACAGAGTAATAAATTATTAATTTCAAGCTGAGTATCCATCATCCTCCAAAAACTATAACATACTGACATAATACTACCTATGTTCCCTCTATTTTTTTTTAAACTGCTGAACAAATATGAACAATATAACAAGCAGATTCCAAACTGCTTTATTCATTCTGTTCCTGAACCTGCTTGTGTGGGACCCAAGGCTCCTTTAGCGTCTCCCTGATGGAAGGAGGGTAAACAATCCATGGTAGAGGTAAGAAGCATCCTGGATGATATTGACACCCTTAAACCTACTCTCAGTCCTCTTGATATTGTACCACCACGCCACTTAGTGGAAGCCTTTGATGTTTTGGGTCCACCTTTACTAGCCACTATCAATGGTTCTATTAGTGAGGGGGTTGTGCCCTCATTTTTTAAACATGTTGCGGTGCATCCCTGTCTAAAAAAGGCAGAATTAGATCCTGAAGTTTTAGCCAATTTTCGCCCAATTTCCCAATTGCCATTTCTGGCTAAAATATTAGAAAGAATTATTTATAATCAATTGGTTGATCACCTTAACTCCAATAATTTATTTGAGATCTACCAATCTGGCTTTAGGCGTTATCATGGTGTTGAGATGGCCCTCCTGAAAGTATTCAATGACATCTCTATTATTACTGACTCAGGTGGTGCTGCAGTCCTTGTCCTCCTTGACCTGTCCGCTGCCTTTGACACTATTGACCATGAGATATTGCTGTTGCAGCATGAACATCTTGTTGGGCTTAAAGGGGCTGCTCTTAACTGGTTCAGGTCATATCTAATTGGTAGACACTTGTCACTTTTTACTGCTCCTCTTAAATGTGGTGTTCCTCAGGGATCCATTTTGGGTCCTATTTTAGTCTCTATATACCTTCACCCTATTGGAGCTATTTTTAGGAAATGTAATATTTCTTTTCACTGCTATGCTGATGATACACAGGTTTATATTCCCGTCTGCAACTCTGCAATGAATCAACTGCACAACTGTCTGTTTGAACTAAGATCCTGGATGACTAATAATTTTCTTGATCTGAATCAAAATACAATTGAGGTGCTTATAGTGGGTCCATCAGCTGAAGCCCAAATTGGTCTTGGACTTCTCAGCTCTTTCTCTGTCTTTTGCAAACCTCAAGTCTGCAATCTTGGTGTTATTTTTGACAGTAACCTCTCTTTTGAGAAACAGATTAATTCTGTAGTTAAGAGTTGCTTTTTCCAGCTTCGTCTTTTAGGTAAGATCAAGCTTTTATTATCTTCTAGGGATCTTAAGAAAGCTACTCATGCTTTTATCTTTATCTTTTCAGGAATGGAGACATTACTTGTTGCTACTTAATGGGAACATGGCCGATTGATTACCCATTTCAATTAACAAGAATACACTTCCCTATATAATTGTGTTTTAAAAGCCAAGTCACTAGGAAAAGCATGGAAAACCAAAAATTGATCTATGACCAGAATTTTTTTACTCAAAAACAATTATGTTCAGCATGTTTAAGAGTAAGCTGCTCCAGTGATTTCATAATGTAATTATTACTTATATTAGACTGACGCCTTTATCAAAGATGAGTTACCACATTTGAAATAAAATTGGTTACATTTCTTTTGTTTTTCCAATTGGCACACAGGCAAGTAAAACTCGCTCATGGTCGCAGTGTCAATACTGGATATGAACCCACATCCTCAGAGTTTGAAGTCCTGTTCTAAATTCTTAACCACTACACCATACTTCCTGCCAATAATATTAGCCCCTGCAATAAAAAAACAAACAATCTACAAATATTTAGTACACAGAAACACTCAAGTTTGTTAAATAGTACTTCTGATACACCTGATTAACTGACAGCATTATAACAGAGGCCCACTGTCTGAAATTTCCGAAGAGAGGCCAGGTATCACAGCTAATGTGTGTATGTATACATGTTGACTGACTGACTGACTGACTGATTTACTCATTCATCAACAAAAACACTATTTCCCACTTAGTTAAAAACCTGAAAATTGTTAGAATTGCACAGCAGGTCAACAGGAATCCACTAAAATATTTCAATATATAAATATTTAGGGGCAAACCCCTACATAGAAAAACTAAATACCCCATAATCCAAAAAATGCATCAACGGAATTGACTGAAATTTGGTGACTTTATACAAAAACGAAAATTATCCGACCTGTGTTTGGATGTCAATGTTTATTAATATTAAGCTAATGTACATGGTCGGCGCTAAAAGATGGCTTTATGCAAAAGAAAGACGGAGCAGAAGTTATTGGTGGGCCATGCCATCAGTATCAATAACCAACAGGTTGGACAAATAACTGAAAAAGGGGCAGTGTCCTGGGGCCTCATGCATAACACCGTGCTTAGAATTCACAGTAAAACATGGTACACGGACAAAAGCGGAATTGTGCGTATGCACAAAAAATCCAGATGCATAAATCTGTGCATACGCAAACTTCCACATACTTCCACTCCATAAATCCTGGTCTGCGTGAAATGTAACGCTCGTGCACACCTGCCGCCCCTCTCAGACTCCTCCCAAAATTATGCCTCATTGAAAATGCAAATCAATATAAATAGCCCCTTATGTTTTGTGTTCTGTGAAAAGAGAATGGCAAAAGCATGGGGGGGAAAAAGAAGAATTTCAGCGAATACCAAGTAGATGCAAGGAAAAACATACTATTTATTGGTTTAAGCAGTGGTAAAAACAACATAAGGAAGTTGATCGAGGGACAGAATGGCAGAGAAACTCGAAAAATCAAGTTCAGAAAGTCGCAAAGTGCCCGAAATGAATAAGAAGTCAACTGATATTAAAGTCGGCGTGAAAAGGCGAGTCGTAGCCCACCGTCTGAGTATCATATGGAAGCATATTATGGTATATCCATCCATCCATTTTCCAACCCGCCGAATCCGAATACAGGGTCACGGGGGTCTGCTGGAGCCAATCCCAGCCAACACAGGGCACAAGGCAGGAACCAATCCCAGGCAGGGTGCCAACCCACCAGCAGCATATTACGGTATAGAGAAAAGAAAAACAAAATAGGGACAAAGTTGAAAAAAAATGTCCAAATGTCAACTTTAATCACATAGTTTATTTTGTTGTTAAAGTAGAACTTCATAATCTTCATCTTAAAATCGTTTAATTTACTAGTTTCTCAAATCCCACCATAACTAAAGTAGCACATTAAATGCTTCGTATTGTATATGTTCTTCTATGTAATCTGTGCGTGTGAATCACTACATGCTTCTTAAACGGGCTCTCTTCTCCACCGATAGGACAAAGAATACCTTACATTCATGATATTATAATCTCTGAACAATTTCAGTATTAAGATGTACTAGCCGAAGCCCGCCGTAGCATACGGCGGTGTAAGAATAGGAACAGAAAACGGTAAGAAAGGAATTCAGTATAACAAAGGCTTAGGAAACCACCGTCGCAGTATAACGAAAAGAGCAAGGAGCGAAACCAATGCCAATGGTCGAGAGAGTACCTTCCTGTAGCAGGCTACAGAAAACATAGACATATATAGATAGACGCCGATATTCACTGTGTTACCCAGTTGACACGATAAGTCAGCGCGTCCGCCCTATTGCGAGTGGTAAAAGTGCCATTTAAACTAATATAGGTAGACATGGAAACCGGGTTTTCTGATGAAAAAACAATAACGTTTTAAACAGAATCGTTTACATACAACAGATTTTGGCGAATCGTTTACATGCAATTATTTATATCCATTTATACACTAAATGCATGCGTATCCCATGGTCTTAGAGTTGGTGGGTGGGGCTCTGTGAGTTGGCGGGTATGGCTCTCTGTCTTGCTTACCCTTAGTTAGAGTTGGCGGGCGGGCTTTGGCGGGCGTGGCTCTCTGTCTTGCTTGCCCTTAGAGTTGGCAGTCGTGGCTCTATGTCTTGCGTGCGGTGTAAAGTCAACGTGGCTCAGAGGTGCATGTGGACTTTTGCACAGACGAAAGCGACTGAGGCTGTGTTTGGTGAGTTGTTGCGTGCCTCGAGAGCGACGGTGGACTTGGGAGGACGGTTACAGTTGGCGTGCGTGGCTCTGTTGTGCGTATCTCATGACGCAGTAGGAGGGTTATAGTTGTCGAGCGTATCCCATGGTCTTAGAGTTGGCGGGCGGGGCTCTGTCTTGCTTGCGCTCAGTGTCTTGCGTGCCCTTAGTGAATTATATATATATATATATATATAGATACTTGATAGGAATTAAGCATGTATTAAACATGGGGACATGGTGGCGCAGTATTAGCAATGAGCTGGCACCCTGTACAGAGATTGTTCCTGCCTCCCGCAAGATGCTTGCTGTGCGCGACCTTCGATGAAATAATTTATTGCAGCAATACTGTCTCTCTCAAACATACTAATCCCCAATTCCTGTCCTTCCTTTTCCTTCTCCAAGTAACAAATGTTTAATTATTCCATCCAGAGTTACACCAATCCCAGCAAGTATAAAGTGGAGGCAGGCACAATCCCTGAACGGGGCGCCAGCTTGTCACTACCTCTGTCCACCGTGTCCTCACATGTTTAATTATTAACAATAAACAATATTTTAATGAAATTTAAAACGTATCTGTATAATGTAATAAACATTCTTTACTGCATTTCATCTTAAAAATGATATCAAGAGCTCCAAGAAGGCAGCGCTTGGAAATTTAAATCGACTTAGAAGCTAATCATCATCATATGTAAATACGTGCTTTATAAAGTGGCTCAGTTTGTGCAATATTATAACTGTAGTGCAAGTTGAAAGTGAGGTGATTGTACTTACAAGTACAAACAGTTCTACCAGGAACACTTGATAGACTGATTGAGTGCATTTAGAGTTCTTGGGATAAAACGGTTTCTGAAGCACGAGGTCCCTACAGGAAAGAGTCTGAAGAGTTTGTCGTACTATATGGGAGAAGTTCAACTATACTGTGCGCATGGCTGAGACAGCATGTGCTAGATGCTGTATCCCGATAATCCAATCAGCTGCTGTACAGCTGTGATTCCACACTCAGAGTGGGTGAAATACTCTGAGTGGTTCACTGAGAGTGACAATGCTAAAGCAGCTATAGTATAGTATAGTTTGGCCATTCTGTGAACCATTATATGGTCACGGGTTGATTACAATCAGATGTCTTAACCTAATAAACGATATATGGTTAATTTCAGTGTATTTGATAAAGCAGCATCAGGGATGTGAATCTAAAAAATAAAGGGAAGCACACACGAACAGTAGCACTGCTTCGACGCTGGGTGCCGCCAGTTTGCAAAACCAGGCAGAGAACGCAAGGAATTGACCTGCCGTGGAAATGTAAGAGGCTTTACGTCAAGTTTAGTTTTTATACATCGTGATGTGAGAGTGGAAATGGGGGTATCCAACATTTGTGTGTGTACACAACGTTTATACATAAGGCCCCTGGAGAAGAAAAATAAGTAAACTATACTTAAGGTGTGAAATGAAAGGACAAAATTCCTAAAAGCTTAAGCAAAATGCAAAGCTCAATGGTTAGCAAGCATGCTGTATAGCTTCACTGAGGATGCTATGCATTGTGGCTGTGATCGTAGGTGTTTTTTTTTTGCTAGAAGCAAAAAGGAACAGAGAGAGAGAGAAAGAAGTAGGAGCAGATGTGGTGTCCAATCCAAGACAAGCGTGGAAGGATGGCATCAGTTTAATCGTAATGGGTCCCCCCTATGAGCTACTCCATTGAAATATACATTTGCATCTACGGTCTTTGAAAGCGGATCCCTTCCCTTCCCTCCGAAATCATTTACATGTGCATCTTTTGACTCTGAACTGGGATGTCCTGCAACCCCCCAGAATTCTTTACATATACATTCGCATCTGCAGACTTTAAACATGGACCATATACAACTGACAAAAAACATGAAAGTACTTGAGTGAACAACTTAAACAAATGAAAATCAGATACATCTAATAATGCTAATAACATATAAACAAATTTCACATTACTCTTACTGATTACCCATTTCATTTTAAAAGAATACACTTTCCTGTAAAATTGTGTCTTGCAATGACCACCAACAAAAAATAAGTCACTAAGAAAAGCAGGAATGTTTTACTCATGTTTAATTATTGCAAGACAACAGTAAATAGCTCCGGTGACCTAATATTATGACTTTTACTTAACATTTGACTGATACCTTTATTCAAGGTGACTTGCAACATTTGAGAGACACCGAGATGAATTGGTAACAATTCATTTGAGATGAATTGGTTACATTTCTTCTTTTTTTCCCTCAATTAGAGCTCAAGCAGATAAAGTGACATGCTCACGGTCAGACAGTGTCAGTAACAGGATCTGAACACTAGGTCCGAAGTCTTAACCACTATACCAAACTGCCTGCTAATAACATAAGTCTTGGATGTGAAAAGAAAAATACTAAAATATTGTATACAGAAAAGTACTTAGTTACACTACAACTGAGGAAATATAAGAAATAAAAAAAAAGTTTATATACAATGGACCCTTGACTTACGAACTCAATTCGTTCGCGAGGGCTGGTTGTAACTCAAGTTGGTTGTAAGTCAAGACTATTTTTCCCATAAAAAAATAATGGAAATACCCATAATGCGCTCCAAACCTCCCACAGCAACACTTACTTAACCTTTTCATAATAAAAAAGGGTTGTATAATGTGCATAATTTACCAAAACACCAATAATTTTTCTAATGTACTAACCAAAAAGTTATAAAAACTGCCTAGCCTATGAGAAACAACAATTTCATATTGTACTCACCATTTAATTTGACATCTTTGGGCTGCAGGAAGGAAGGAGGAGGAGAATGAAACGGAAGGTGGTTATTGTTTAGAAGGAGCCTCCTTATGCAAATCTTTTCTTTGTAAAATTGTCAAGATGGTGGATTTTGACATGCTGTACATATTAGCGAGATGGGTCAAGAACCCTGGTTAAAAGGACACTGCAGCCGTAGATATTATATTCCTTTCCTACTTTTTAAATAAAAAGAATCGTAGCCTTCAACAAATCCAAATCGTTTACCTTTTCGGCAATCGTTAACATCTTCTTCTTGCGCTTGGGCACGGCCCCTGAAGCAGTAGCAGATTGTTTTGGAGCCATAATGAAGGGCTTGACTACGCACAAAGATAAACACTAAAGAGCACAACTCTTTACACAGCGAAACACGTTGATGCTGAATGAGCGAGATGAGACTTCCTGGTTAACACTGCATTCAGCACGCAGGAGCTCAACTGCGTGCTCTGATTGGTTAGCTTCTCAGTCAGGAGAACTTCACTGCGTGCTCTGATTGGTTAGCTTCTCAGCCATCCGCCAATAGTGTCCCTTGTATGAAATCAACTGGGCAAACCAACTGAGGAAGCATATACAGGAAGTAAAAAGACACATTGTCCGCAGAACCCGCGAAACAGCGAAAAATCCGCGTTATATATTTAGTTATGCTTTCATATAAAATCCGCGATAGAGTGAAGCCACGAAAGTCGAAGCGCGATATAGCGAGGGATTACTGTATTATATATATATATATATATATATATATATATATATATATATATATATACACACACACACATACATATACATACACAGTGTTCTCCCTAGTGTCTTTTAGCCAGGCGCTCCGCCCAGCTAATTTAGTTGAGCGCCCGGCTGTCACCTTGCATGACATTGCACAGGCAGATTAATGATCTGCAGAGATGGCAAGGGACGAGCGGGCAGGTGGGCAAATACTTTAGAAGCAGGATCACAAGTGGGAGAGGCGCGGAGCAGGATACGGTATTGTCGATCATTCAATGCTGAATAAGCTAATAGCGGGGACGAGATGCAGTGGAGTTCACAAGCAAAGAGTGTGGGGAGGTGGGCTTTCGAGAGGGGGCTGTACATGGTAATAGCGGGGGCATAGCAGCTTAATACAGCAGCAAGGAGTATGGGCGAGAGGGGGCCGTACATGCTAATAGTGGGGATGGAGCGGCAGTTCACAAGCAAAAAGGATGTAGAGGTGGGCGGGTGAGAAGAGGACTGATAAAATGAAAAAATAAAAGACTAGTGGAACAACCTGTCAGATATCAGAGAAAGGGCATCAGGAAGTGACATCTCTGTTCTCAGTGTCAGTGCAGTCTGTGTTCTTGTTCAGTAAATAGCAAACCAATATATACTGTATATGCGTATGGGCGCCGTTCTCATTCCCAACCACCTTCGCTAATCATTCTTGAGGCAGATTGAAGACTTAAGTGCCAGCTTAAGTGAAAAATTAAAGAAAACATACTAACTTAATCAGTTTTAACACGAAAAGAAGAGAAGCAGTGGGCCACTAGGGTGGAGAAAAGAAGAGCTGCTCAGGAAACAGCAAGCGCATCGATCTCTGAGCAGACGAATGCTAAACAGAGACAGAGAAAGAGGATGGAAACTAGGAATGCTCAAGTCAAGTGTATTTACTGCACATTATCGTGCAGTACGACGTTACTGGTGTGTGTGTGTGTGTGTGTGTATATATATATAAGATGACCAGACAGAGTCACTGTCTTCAGACAAACGTGAATATCATGGAAGAGCAGTCTTAAGATACCTAAAATACTGATAACCTTAGTTTAACATTATTGTTTTCACTTCCTTTTCTCTAATACCAGGTCAACCACATCTTTTTCTCCAAATAAAGAAATAAGCCAGCAAATATATGGCACATCATACATTGCCAAATAAATCATTAAAGCCATTAAGCTTCATATATGAATGTCATTACACATATGAGAAATTTATTAATTATATACATACACAGAAACACATAAAATAGATGTATAAAAGCAAATATACACACAGGGACAAAGAAACTTAAAATGTAGACTTCAATTAATGTTTTCCTGTAACCAACTATAAAGTCAGTTAAATAAAAACAAACTCTCAAAGCTACTTATTTCCCCTCCTCAGTCATTATTTGGAGCACAACCACCACAGAGATCACATTTCTAGTTTTTTACCATTATTTCCTTGAGTTCCAAACGTTATGCATTTTTACTTCAAAAGGTCACAAACTATACAGACCATCTGAGCTCTCTAAAAGAGATTAGGTTGCCTCTGAATTCTAAACTCAGCATATGTCTCCACAGGGAAAGGAATTTTACTTTGATGTGAAAGATTAATTACAAAATCAATTGCACACAGGGGTAAAATTCTAGGACCTTCTAGAAACAGTCTGTGCCAAAGGTCAAATCATTGGTTTGAAATGTTACAGCAAACGTCTCGAGTATGGCAGTTAGTTTTTGCATTCTTGCTGTGACAAGTCAACTTGAAAACAAAATTAAAAAGTGTTATTTCTTTAAAATATGACATTTTTAAGTTTATAATTGTATGCTGCAATTGAAGAGTTCAGTTTTCAATTGAAGAGTTAACAGTTAATTTGATATACTGTTAACCATTAGCCTGCTGTACTAAAACCACAGAAAAATTTTCAGCTTCAGTACTCTGAAAGTGCAACTTAAGCTCTAAATATAGCCTACAATACTTCAGTATATATATGAAACACATCCTATTTCAAGTTTCAAACTGGTTCAGTATGAATGTAAAAGTGGGGAGTGGTTTATGCGACGGACATGTGCCTTGCATGGAGTTGGTTCCAAAAATCCAAAAAATCATACCCTCCTCCATTTTACAAGTTACTGCACACAGACCGCTACATCATAAGATTATGATTTTTTTAATATCTGTTTTATATTTTTCCCTTTGTCTTACTTTTGTAATTGTATATTTTTCACATTACTATGTATCACATCTTAATCTTGATAAATAATTGATCACTAACATATGAACCCTATTCATCCAATCTCTCTGATGTTCAATTAATGGATCAAAGGGAGCTGGTGCTACAAGCACTAGAAGTAAGGCATGAATCAAACCATGATATAGTGCAAACTGAATACTGAGCATGCACATGAATTCGTGACTGCTTCAGAGTCAATAAAACAATAAAATTATTTCATTTGCATATAATATACCGTGGTACATACACAAAATCAACATAAACACAGGAACAATATGCAAACTATACACAAACAGTAATCAGACCAGGCATCATGCCTGGAGAAAAAAATCATTAACACTACCTTTTGCAACATTGTGCTTCCTGGATTAAGTGACCACAAGTAGGTTTCCTCAGCAAAACAATTTTCATGTTTGGGCTATTGCAACAATCATTTAATAACACTTTAAGCAAATTGAAGTGCAGACCACTGTTAATTAAAACTATAATTTGGTTTTATATTTGCATTTTTCATTGTCCATGTGAACTTTCAAATAAAACATTTGAAAACTGATCAAACAGACTATCACCCACAGTTTTGTTACTTTGTGACATGCAGTTTTGTTGAAACAAATGCTGTTCAGTGCCATGCAAGGGTGAGTTATACTGGTGAGTGGAGGAGTATGCATAAAGTGAAGTTCATTAATCCATCCATTTTTAAATCTGTTTATCTTAAGAAGTGTTGTGGGGATGGTCAAGGTTATCATAGCAAGAACTGGGCGAAAAGCAGAAATGTTCAATGGACAAAGCACCAGTTCATTGCAGGGTGAACACACACACACACACACTATAGGGAAATTTAGCAATGCCAATTTACCTAACTTACATATCTAAGGGCTGTGAGCAACATCATAAATGACAGTACTGAAGTGTTAACATAGACTTTTTGTCATTTTTAGATATTGTTGTATAATACACAAAAAGAAAAAAAAAAGACTGCACAAAGAATAAGCATTAGAAAACAGCAAGCACCGTGTCTCCACTTGTGCAACATAGCACTGAGCATTCTTTTTGCTGAAACTGCACCTCAAACTTTCAGGAAGAATGTTTACTAAAATAGATCAAATCAAAAATCAACCAGCTTTGAGATTAAATTAGCCAAACACGCCTAAATGGAGACCCATTGAAAACCATCTAAGAATAAAGTCCATAATCTTAGCCAATTTTTCTTATTGGTACTTAAGGTGTAGAGAATATAAATACAGACGTGCAACAAGTGATCTTGAGAGAATGTACTCAGTACAGATTACAACACCTATGAGATTTTACCTTAAATTACACAGGGTAAACACTTACAGTATTAAGGTTCTTTGCACTCAACATGCTTTGTTGTTGTTTTATTATCTAAACATTCACATTAATATTAACCTATACAAAAATTTAGCAATTAATTTATATTTGGAATGTATAAAACTGTAAAGAACATGTTCTTAAGTTGCATTTAGGCATGTTGAGTGGTCATTCCTTATTTTTTGTTAAGGGTTTGTGTTATTTTGTTAATGTCTTAGTTGTGGCTCAATTCAAAAATTAGCCTAAAAGTTGAAAAAAATTGCTATTATTTTTGTGAGAATTAATAGCCAATCCAAATTTATAACTGACTCTTTGCACAGCTTTCAGTAAAGGTCAGTGTTTCTGGAAATACTACTTCTGTTGTAAATTTGTAAGGTATGGTTGTTTTTCAGATCCCCATTTTTTTAAAAACTGTAATTTTATCACCTGCCTTTCTTAAACAAAAAAGTAGATCTATTTCATAAGCTACACTGTCCTTAGACTGACATATAACTGTTAAATTGATAATAACAGCAGAACCTTTACTGCTGAGTTTTTTCTTTGGTTTGGACCTTGTTGATCTTGTGAGGAAAGAAAACAAAAAATAAGAATGTTTTTCCATACGAACCAAAAACACATCGTCCATTTCAGATTATATATATATATATATATATACACACACACACACACACACACCATAAGTGCAATTATATAAAGTATTTATACACTGCATTTCTAACTATAAACTGCAGACTGTAGGAGGGGGATCTTATTTTTATTATTTACAACACAACATCATCATTTAAACATCACTTTCACAAACAACTAAATAAAGTAATAAAGCATTGTAATAAATGTTTTATTATTGCTTTGACAGCTATAAATGAAATATATGCTTTTAAAAAAAGATGTATTGAGGCTGCTCATGCAAATAGCAAATATCTATACACCTACTGCATTCTTCTCATCATCATTCTCCACTCAGATAATCAAAAATGACTAAAATCTGTATCAACCATTTAGAAATGCCTTTTCTATTGCATTCACAAGTTCTAATTATAACCACAGAGCTAAAATGAAGGCTTGAAGAAAAACACAGATACTCCCCCTTTGATTTGACACATTCCCAAAACAGTATTCTAATCTAGTGTTTGTTTGTTTTTTTTAATAAGGTAAATTTCATCATTTAAGATGCAAAAAAGTGATATTTTAAAGGTACACAACACAACTTTAATTTAAAACCTAGGAAACAGAATTAGCAAGCAGCAAAAAGAGAAAAAAGACCAAATGCTTACCAGGCAAAAGAACAGAATCTCAGTCTAGCAGTCGTTTAGAAGCAATGGATGTGAGCATCGCTTCAAAGCTACCAGTTACCAGATAAATCACATGTCTCTATATATAATGATGACAAAAGGGCACGCTGTGATCTCTTCCTCCTTGGCTCAATGACAGATTCGTAGAGCTGAAGAGCTCTGCTGCAAGCTCAAACAGTAGGTGTTTGCTTTGAGCATGCTCAGTATCCAAACACAAAAAAATAGAGAGAGAGAGACCAACAGCTTTATGCCTGCAGATAATGGCCTACTTCATGTAGTTTAAGAGGTGAAAAAAATCCAATTTAAAATCATTAAAATGTGAGCACATTCAAAATAAGTTTTGCTGATATTCATTGATTCTGTCTGTGACTTCTATGGGATACCTGGTTATCTGTTGAACTGGAGTATATTTAATTAGTTGACCTGCTTATTTTTTCATTTAGTTACAAGCATAACACCCTAAGGCAGGAGCATTAGGAGTTACTGTTCATACCACTGTGTGGAGAAAATGGCTGCCAAAAGGAAAGGACAAAACCTCAGGAAAGAAAATCTAGGTCACAAATATGAAGTTAAAAAACAATGAATGACACTATACAGATTTCCCATAACAACACTGCTTTCACTAGATGCATATCTAACAATCAACCTTCTAAATCATTCTTACCAAAAATATATCATTAAATGGTGCTGCAATTATCTAAATTTTGTTTATTTTTACACAATATTTCAATTTATCATCCCACACATACAGTTTTCAAACAAGATGATGCAATATTTCAGATTATTTCCATAGCCTAGCATGTCATTCCTCTGAAACATGGGAGCACTATATCCAAAGGTTTTTAAAGCATAAAAGGAAAAAAGTGATTCAAAATTAACAGGCATATACAAGACATTTGGTAAGACTAATTGTACTAGACACTTGTAGGTGGGTATATAACACATAAGCACACCAACTTTCAAAATTGTAGTGAAAGCAGTAAAACCACTAACGAACCAAATCTGTCTCAATCATCAGTAATAGTTCTGTTTGAAAAAAAAAAAAAACCACAGAAATATGACAGGCACAATAAAAAATGAAAGTGTAAGACTAATAAAATAAAGCATTTTAGATAACCAAGCATTTTTTATAGTGAAATGTCTGGCATGATATACTGTGCCAAGGAGATAATTCTTCTCAGATGAAGCATCACCTAAGATGCACACTTCCATTTCATCTCATATACAAGCCTCCCTGAGAAGTAATATCACATCTATAAGTTTTAGAAGCAGCTTTTGAAGATCTGATGTGAACACAGTGTCACTTTTGAGCTTGAACATTCAAATGGACTGACTCCAATTACCACTTAAAGAAAAGTTCTACACGTGGAAGAACTTTCTGGCTTACTTGCAGTGGCGTTCAGTGCCTGAAGTGGGTTGGTACTCACTCAATACTGGTTACTTCCCTGTGCTGCACCTGGGAGTATCGTTAGTTAATGTTTGCAAACCGGCAGTTTTCACAATGCTTTGCCCACTTGCAACCTGTATTAGAAAAGAGCTTTTCCACTTCCGAAACAGCATCCACAAATAACAACAAGTCTGAAGTGGCCTTTCATTAAAAAGTAAAAGAAATGTTTAGGATGTGCGAAGAAACCTGTGACTAATTGGGGAAATGCCATGCAGATAGGGCCTTGGGTGGAATTTAAGGGTAATTCCATGTTAAATCATCACATTTTTGGACCTCACTGTCACAGATTTTAATGAAACTTGGCATTCTGATTTGGTCATATGAGTAACCCATGAAACTGAAATTGTATGTGTCTTGCATCAATACTTAAGGGAGATTTAAGATAAAGTCTGAACTTATTGGGGAGGGGATTAGGACTTTGACTGGCTGTGCCTTCACAAATATAAGCTACACAGAAATGGTTCTCATTGTTTTAAAGCTTTTTTTCCAGTAAATATTATGCTATTCCCAAAATGAAAAATTACCATGTTATATATGATTATAATATTAAAAACTGACGAGTGAAAAAAACTATATTTTAAAAATAGTCAATTTTGTTTCCTAAAGCTAGCTTATAATATCATGAACATTTCCAGAAATTTCATTTTTCTCTCCAATAAGGTAACTGAAATCCTGTAATCTTAAAAGAGTATTCAAATGTTATTCTCTGGAGCAAATCCATCACTTTTTATCCAGATATGAATCTTTCCCAAGCTTCCTTGCTGGCTGTCAACTTAGTTGAACTTGGCAAACAAAGGAGCACTATTTCACATTCAAAGAAATTTTCATATGGTACAGATCCATAGAAAGCAGAAATGTTGTAATAAAAAATTATGTTTTTTTATTAGCACCAATTTAACAATTTGATGTTTGTGCTCATACCACCTATACTGCACACTTCTGACAAATGACAGTTATCTCTGTACATGGGTCCATTAAAAAAAAAGTCACTGAATCTGTTTAAAGCATTTTTATGTGAAAACATTATATAGTTAGGACTGAGGTGATGGCTGATGATATTGTCCATTGCTGTCCACATCAATGATGTAAATAAAAATCGATGATTGGCTCCAAAACATTAGCAGAAATTTCCTCAGAGTGGCAAATTACCTTTTTTTCTTACACTGCTTAAAAAAAACTTTCAAGCAGTCTTATTTGCAGCAGGAGGTGAGATTCCTGTTGCATGCATCATGGCCCTTTTCTTCCTCCTCCAGAGTATATGAAGTGGCAGAGTTTTTAAAGACTAACATAATGACCGGGGATTAGCCAAGTTATACCTTGAATAGAAAGGTCACTGTGAAGGTAACATTTCTCTTTCTTGATGAGTCATCATATTTTGTTTGCAGGTATGTGTAACAGAACTTAGACCCGGGAACCAGTAAGGCCACCTAGGCTCAAGTTACTTTTAACCTAATATTAATACATTATTTTTAGCAAAACTGAATTTTCTTCCCTTCGCAAAAATAATTATGAAATTATCCCATTAAGTGACTATTTAAATTTGTGCCATTTAGAAATGGAAGAATAATGTTTAATATATATAAAATCTTTAACTGACAAGGCGATTACACTTCTCATCAAGCACCACGAGTGCCATTTGGCTGAGAATAGGTTGTCTAATCAGTGCATTACATACAAAGTCTGAATGGGAAGAGTGAATCTCTGTTTATGGCACTGTGCTGCTGAGGTGCTCACAGGCTCAGACTGCCTATAGTATCTTGCCCTTTACTTTGCTCTTTTAGGTAGCTCACTATCCTTAAAATGATCATACACTTTTGTCAAGCTGAAACTGATCATTTACATTACGAAATGCCTGCTCATACTGTGGGTCACTGATATTCAGGCTAATGCAACTTGTCAGTGACAGTATGTTTTTTTTTTTTTTTTGGGCAGCATGTCATTTGCATGCATGTTAAGATAAGGCAAAATATTTGCTAACAAACCACAATGAAACAGAATGAAGCTAATTTTTTTTTCTATAATGCATCCTGCGTTTTCCACGGGACATGGGTTGAGCAGCTAATTGTAATTAATTAACAACCATCTCTCCATCTCCATACCTTGTCTCTGCACAGACAATGGCATTGTACATCAGTGATACTTTGAAATGATGATGTTAAACTTCATGGCTGAGCCCAGCCCTATTACACAGTTTTTCTTTTTATTGAGGGTTTTTTTTCTAGGAAAACCTTATTCCTAAATACATAAGCCAGCAATATCAGTACAATATGCATCAGTAATCTGTTATCTTTACTGACCTCCTATCAATATCATTATCGGTCAGGCACTAGTTTATTTTGAAGTCTTTTAAGCACCATATAACCAACATGAATTACACAACTTAAAAAGTGAATGCAATTCTGGAAATGAGGGGCAAATATTGTGTATACTTGATTCCTCAACTAGGAATTTATTTCTTGAGGAAGGGCTTGTCTGTTAATTCAAGAAAGAGAGCTTAGACTTTAGAATGTAAGGAACTGGATAAAAATAAAAACAGACCAGTCACTGTGGGAGCGTAAATTTACTGTGACAGATTGCTCAATGGGCTACATGTTCCCAGGCAGGAATAAATGATAGAGGGCAGGGCCTTGGATGACACTACTGATAATCAGCAGTAAACAAATGTTACATTGAAGGAATAAGAATATTGTTGTGTTTGGTTTTGTACTGGGAGGTGCACTATGACAACAATCCAGGAAAATCAATGCAGGACAGAAACAAGCACAACAGAAAGAAACAAGTAATGTTCCCAAAGGATGCTAGAGGGTAGGTGACACAGCAGGTGCCAGGAATGTCTGACCATCTACAAAAATGAAAGCCATGGAAGAGTTGATAGGGTTGTAGATGGTATACATATAGTACTTCCTAAAGCAAAGTGGACAAAAGTTGTCATTTGCAAAGTCAAGGTCTGTTAGGGGGCAACTCAGAATCCCCAACTGTAAGGAATGGGACTATACTGCCTAGAAGCTGCCTAAGAGAAATGGCCCAATCGATCGATCGATAGATACTTTATTAATCCCA
Organism: Polypterus bichir lapradei; assembly: GCA_026402145.1. Taxonomy (NCBI): domain Eukaryota; kingdom Metazoa; phylum Chordata; class Cladistia; order Polypteriformes; family Polypteridae; genus Polypterus; species Polypterus bichir. The sequence goes on from JANRMT010062794.1 coordinate 2,801,510, forward strand.
AGGGGAAATTCACAGGTTATACACAAATTAATGATGTAGGTTTGCCAGTACAAACTAGATGCAGTTGTACCCAAATGCTGCCACTGGAAAAGAATGGCTGCTACTGACAGCTTGAATGGATGTGACTAAGGGCTTTTATGGGAAGACAAAGAGACAGGTTGTGAGGGAAGAAAACAAGACTGGGGATGAGAGAGGAAGGGCTTGGTGGTACTTTATAGGTCAGCAAGAAGGCAAGCTTCCCAATTCAGACAGATAGGATCTTGAGACCAGTGAATGAGAGTTCCATTAAATGTCAGTTTTCTTGTATTTATATTAATTTGTCAGCTTGCAATTAAGTTTTGATTAAAACAGTTGCAAGATAACTTATATGGGACATGTGAATTTATTAATGCTATTCAATCATTCTGCATGCACAACGAAGGACAACCTACAACTTCAAGAAACCAAATCCCATATTTTATAAGTTACTGTTAAACTGTCAAGAGGAAAAAATTAACCTCAGCTTTCATGTACTGTACTTTATGGCAAACAGTTACCTTGGCAAGGGCTACAATAAAATAATGTAATTATGCTTACTGTACACGAATTTGTATTTTTTTCCTGCATTAAAATTAACGCAAGCAGAGAAAATACAGGTAAAATCTCATTACAAAAAATATCTTTACAATAAAATTTTCATTACAACGAAGTATTTTTATGGTCCCGATAGTTTTCCAATATGACACGAGTCTATAGAAATCTCGTTACTACGAAATACATCCTACAGATACTTTCATTACAACAAAGTTCCCAAAAGACCTTGAAAATCCTGAATGATTCATCCACAGAGCAATTAGTTCTGTGGTCTCAGCTCAGTTGTGCACAACAATCCCCAAAGAGAAACAATGCACTTTTTTTTTTTCTTTCTTTGAACTTTCCTCATACTGTTTTTTTTGCTGTTTTTGTTTTCAGTAGTTTTCAGTGATACCTTTTGCTTATTGCTCATCAACATTTGAAAAATATCCATTGGAGTTTAACTCATTGTCACCCTCCTATAGAAACGTCAGACACGAAAAAACGAAAACAGTTCATATTAGAGAAAAAAAAAATTTTTGCAGCAAAAAGAAAAAAAGACGTTGCCAGTGAATTCAGAATTTCGCCATCAACACTGTCAACTTTTTTGAAAGACATAGCAAAAAAAGAAGAAAAATCTCCGGTTGCAAACGTATACGAACTACTGTATTTGAAGACGTCGAAAAAGCCGTTTTTATGTGGTTCAGTGATGCTCGTTCAAAAAACATTCCTATTAATGCGGCACTCATTCAAGAAAATGTGAGATTTCTAAACTCTCTTGGGACCTCCTCCAACTGGACAACATGCAGAAGAGTGTCCTGAAGTGTGATCACCGCGCCTTGCCACCGAAGCAAACAGAAAAGATCTCGATGGGTGATGCAAGGAACATTGTAAATGGAGAGAACAGTATTACTTGGCCACTAACCTGGTCACGGCCCTGCCTGACTGCTGTGTCTGTGTATAGGAGAGTGGCAGATCACGCTACAATAAATAACCGTGCTGTTCCTGTTTCAAGCTAAATAGAACTGGTTTTGCTAAAGTACTGAGACTCAGCCTCCTGTTTTTGGGTGCAAGACAGGAACTTATGGCACGACCACAATCTTTTAGGATTTGCTACTGTGGCGCTTCACTGCAACGCTATGGGCCTTCTTTTTTTTTTTTTTTTTTTACATTTTATTGATTTTATTGTAATCATTCCATACAAATAGATCAATTTTTACAAAAAATAGGACTGAAAACAAATCAACCCCCAACCCTGAAAACCTTTCTTAAACAATTTGAAGTAACTGGTTCTTTGATAATCTTACTATTCCATCCAAATGGATACTTTAACAGTGGAAAAGTAAAACTCTTTTGGAGGATGAATGCATATCTGGAAGGCAGCTAAGTGCTTTATTTCAGTATTACAACAAGTAAATTAATGAAGGAGGTTCCCATTCTAGATACAGAATAGGGCACCATCTTGGTATAGAATTTTCATTGATCATCATTTTTCGCTTGTGCATAACTGACAGCTTGATTAATATGACCACTACAGTTACTCATCTTGTGGTGTGATATGATGTTGCATTCCTCAGTTCACTATTAGGCTAGGTTTATACTTCAAGCAACGCGTGCTCCAGTGGACGCTACTGCTATTCAAGCGATGTACTGTTTATACTTGTGTACGTACTTGACGTAAATCTGGAAGATTCCACCAGGTGACAGTGTGAGATATCATCACTGTGAGAACGGGTTCTGCTTTGCTGTGTTGTGAATTGTCTGAAACATCCATTTAACTCCAAGGACACCTTGGCACAATATCTCTGAAATGGATGGATGTTTAATGATTACATTAATCAATCCAGGGATGCGCCCATTTCAACAAGCATCCGGGGCGAAGTAGAAACAATCCCTGGATGGGGCTTCAGCTCATTGCAAGGTGAACACAAACGCACACACACAAGCATCATTTTAGCATCACCAAATCCCCAAACCTTCATGTCTTTTGAAGGGAACCGGAGCACACTGTGGAAACCCACCAGGAAAACATGCAAACTCCAGACAGGGAACACAGGGGACGTGTTTTCCTGCGAGGCAGCAGCAAAACCATTCTGCCACCATGCCACCCTCATGTGTGTAATTATTATCAGTATTCATTATTTAAATGAAGTTATCAACTTAATTGTAAAATGTAACATACATTCTTTAATGCATTTCATCATGAAAGTGATATCAAGTATAAGTCTAAGGATTCTAAACATGTAGAGAGCTGGAATATCAAAAATTTATTGTGTTCTGCGTGGCGATTGCTGCCTGCCGTTGCTGTCAATGCAGGAGGAAGCCCCAGAAGCACATAGCAATTAACAACTGGGTTGGTTTTAAGATGGCGTTTACAACGGTCTACTTCAATGACAAAATAAACTAAGAGATTAAAGTGGACATTTCGAGATTTAAGCCAAGAGAATGAGCGATGATTTTGAGTGTCTGGGCTTGTGAGTGTCCTTGATAAAAACCAAGATCCAGGTCTTTAATGACCTCTTGGGCACAGCCATCAGCAGTGTGTCTGTCTGCGGAGAGAGTGTCGACCTTGTTGAGAGGTTTACTTACCTTGGCAGTGAAATTCGTGCCTCTGGTGACTCTTCCTATGAAGTCAGTAGACGAATTGGGAGAGCAACTGGGGTCATGAGGTCGCTGGAAAGGGGTGTGTGGCGCTACCGATATCTATGCAAAAGGACGAAGGTCCAAGTCTTTAGAGTCCTGGTGCTTGCTGTCTTGCTATATGGTTGCAAGACATCGACGCTATCCAGTGACCTGAGACAAAGACTGGACTCCTTTGGTACTGTGTCTCTCCGGAAAATCCTTGGGTACTGTTGGTTTGACTTTGTCGAATAAGCGGTTCCTCATGGAGTACTGAATGAGGCACATTACCTGCACTGTAAGAGAGCGTCAGTTATGGTACTACAGCTATGTGGAGCGTTTCCCTGAGGGTGATGCACCTCGTAAGATCCTCATTGTTGGGGACCCGAGTGGCTGGACCAGTCCAAGGGGTTGCCCACGTAACATCTGACTGCGGCAGATAGAGGGTCATTTCCGTAGGGTGGGACTGGACCGCATGTCTGCCTGGGGGTTGCCAACCGGGATCCCGAGCTGTTTCCTCATGTAGTGGGTACGGCAACGCACTGTACCAGTGCATGCTCCCCAACTTGACTTGACTCTGTACAGAGCAATCTTAAATGTAGCTGTTTTCTCAACCAAATGGTTCAAGACATTCCATAAGCACTTTGTGGGTAGGGGTAGGGGTAGGGGTAGGGGGGGGGGAAGTAAGCTATAATACTCATTTACATTTCAATCACATTGTCAACATTCTAATTTACGTCCTTTAATTGCTCGTCAGAGAAAGCTATTATACATTTTTGAGAGACAAACTATGAATATTTTGTAGCTTCTTCTTTGAATTTTACACAGAAAACAAAGATATGATCTACCCCATTCTTTTTATGAACTATTTGTAGTTTTTATTATTTTCATTGACAGTACATTTTGACAGGTTTTCACTGTCATCTAACAAAACATGATTTTACACAGTGCTGTTCACAGGAACTAATATCACAAAATAAAATAGTTATAAAAAGGCTATGCACAAAAACATGATTTTTAGAGCTCTCCCTACAGGTTAAGCCAAAGCTTATTTTTCCACAAGCAATTGTATTTTCAGTTTCATTTACGCTTAACAATTGAAGTGCCTGAACTAACTGTCAACATTGTCTCCTTTTAATGACAGTGATGCAAAATGAAGTGAAAGGTAAAGCATTTCCATTGCAATGCTGAAACAACAAAATTGAAATGCCTTTTTCTGTGAATGCATTTCCACAAACTCTCTTTATTTCTGCTGTTGAGCACCCATCTGTGTGTTAACTGACTATGAGCAGTGACCTGTAGGAGAAAAATGTTTACAGATGACTTCTCAGAACAGAACAATATTCTTCATGTTCTGTCATATGCACTTTTGATAATTGTTTATTTTATATTCCTTCAACATTTCAAGCAAAGTTCCCAGAATATGTGACATGATAATGTCTGCAATATTTGTGAAAGCAAAAAATAAGTAAAATTAAATTTTATCAAATCTGTAATTGTACAAAATGAAGCACTGTTTTCTCAAGCATTTAAAATAACTTTTGGCTGCTGATGTATATAATAGACTAGCAAAATACCCACGCTTCGCAGCGGCGAAGTTCTGCCTTAAAATTTTTATTAAGAAGAAAATTTAACCTTTTTAAACTGAGGGAAAATATACCAATAATTATTTGTTAAGGATCTCTTTGTATACCACATCGTCAGTTCGGCCCTCCGGTTGTAATATGACCAAGCTGTGCACTGAGCTTACTCTTGAGCATGCAACGTACAGTTGGCCATACGAAAAGTAATCTTGTTTCAAATCTCACAGCTTGGATTGCTGCTGTCATAATCGGTTTGAGTTTCATGGTTTGTTTCAATTACGACAGTATTTGCAGGACTTGTGTTGAAGTGACATTCGGCATCTGTCAAGCGTTGTAAGCATACAACCAGTTTCATCAATAACTTCACATCCAGCTTTTAAGAGTTTAAACATTCATAAACATCAAAGTGTCCACTACTGAAATCGTCACCTGTGAATCTAAGATGTTTAAGAGGCATTGGCGTTTGTCGAAAGGTGTAAAATATTTGGCCATTTCGGTATACTTGAAAGCGACAACCGAACAATTCAGCAGCAGCCATCAACTTACATGCAGAACCATAGGTGAAGGGCTTAAGCATTTCACTCTTATAGTGCTCCTGTGTAGTATAATTATCTCCTGTACCGTCATCAGTCCACGCCTTGAACCTGTCCCAGTCATTCAATACATAAGACACAATGTTCCTCCGGATATCAAGAGTGAGCCCAATACGGCCGTGCAATATGTAACAAAGAGAATGGAAAAGGCAGGTGCCATCCCCGGGCATGGAAACCACTCGGTAAGTGACAGTTCTTTGATCAATGGTGATCACCTCGATAGACATGTTAATGGGGGTACGGTTGAAACGATAAAGGAAATAGGTACCTGAACAATGTAAAGTAAGTCTAAAATACCTACACAATAACTATAATCGTAATAAATGAACAATAAAACAGCGGAGAAGCCGTGGATTAAATAAAAAGGCTGCAGTTATCAACAGGGAGACGTGAATCCCGTGGCGAAGCAAGGAAGAGAATGTAGAGACCGGAGTGATGGACGGCCTTATATAGGCAGCCAACAACGTGGGAGGCGTTGGGATGGGGGACCCAACGCCGCCTCACACGATGACCGAGCTGCAGGCTATGGATGTATATATGTACGTAAGTAGGATTCAGTTAGCGTTGGGAACCCACGTACCAAATTTCTTGAAGATGGGCCCGTAAGTAACAAAGACCATTGGAAAGTTCAATATGGCTGCCGACAGTGGCGTCATACCACCAAAATAAGAATGTACATCGGTTTCAGTTAGTGCAGGGAAGCCGCCTACCAAATTTCGTGAAGATGGGGTCAGCCTTCTACCTACACGGGAAGTTGGAGAATTGGTAATATTGGAAAGTTCAATATGGCGGCCAACAGTGGCGTCATACCACCGAAATAAGAACGTACAGTCGTGGCCGAAATTATTGGCACCCCTGGAATTTTCCCAGAAAATGCACCATTTCACCCAGAAAATTGTTGCAGTTACAAATGTTTTGGTATACACGTTAATTTCCTTTATGTGCATTGGAACAGCACAAAAAAACAGAGAAAAAAATCCAAATCTGACATCATGTCACACAGAACTCTAAAAATGGGCCGGACAAAATTATTGGCACCTTTTCAAAATTGTGGGTAAATCGTTTCATTTCAGACATATGATGCTCGTTTGAACTCACCTGTGGCAAGAAACAGGTGCTGGAAATATAGCAATCACACCTGAACCAGTTAAAATGGAGAAAAGTTGACTCAACCTTTCTGTTGTGTGTCTGAGTGTGCCACACTAAGCATGGAGAACAGAAAGAAGTGCAGAGAATTGTCTGAGGACTTGAGAACAAAAATTGTAGAAAGATATCAACAATCTCAAGGCTACAAGTCTATCTCCAGAGATCTTCATGTTCCTTTGTCCACTGTGCGAAACATAATCAAGAAGTTCACAACACATGGCACTGTAGCTAATCTCCCTGGACGTGGACGGAAGAGAAAAATTGATAAAAGACTGCAATGAAGGATAGTCTGAATGGTGGATAAACAGTCCCAATCAACTTTAAAACATATTCAAGCTGTTCTGCAGACTCAGGGTACAACAGTGTCAGCTCAAACTATCCGTCGACATCTGAACAAAATGAAATGCTATGGCAGGAGAGCCAGGAGGACCCCACTGCTGACACAGAAACATAAAAAAGCCAGACTAGAGTTTGCCAAAATGTACTTGAGGAAGCCAAAATCCTTCTGGACGAACGTCTTGTGGACAGATGAGACCAAGGTAGAGCTTTTTGGTAAAGCTCATCATTCTACTGTTTATAGAAAACAGAATTAAGCCTACGAAGAAAAGAACACAGTACCTACAGTCAAACATGGTGGGTGTTCTAAAATGTTTTGGGGATGTTCTGCTGCCTCTGGCACTGGATGCCTTGATTGTGTGCAAGGCAACATGAAATCTGAAGACTACCAAAAGGTATTGGGGTGCAATGTAGGGCCCAGTGTCAGAAAGCTGGGTCTGCGTCAGAGGTCATGGGTGTTCCAGCAGGACAATGACCCCAAACATACCACTAAAAGCACCCAGAAATTGTTGAAGATAAAGCACTGGAGAGTTCTGAAATGGCCAGCAATGAGTCCGGATCTAAATCCGATTGAACACTTATGGAGAGATCTCAAAATTGCTGTTGGGAGAAGGCGCCCTTCAAATCTGAAAGACCTTGAGCAGTTTGCAAAAGAAGAGTGGTCAGAAATTCCAGTTGAGAGGTGTAACAAGCTTGTTGATGGTTATAGGAAGCGCTTGATTTCAGTTATTTTTTCCAAAGGGCGTGCAACCAAATATTAAGTTGAGGGTGCCAATAATTTTGTCCAGCCCGGTTTTTAAGTTTTGTGTAAAATGATGTCAGATTTGGCTTTTTTTCTCTGTTTTTTTGTGTTGTTCCAATGCACATAAAGGAAATAAACAGGTGTATACAAAAACATTTGTGATTGCAACAATTTTCTGGGAGAAATTCCAGGGGTGCCGATAATTTCGGCCATGACTGTACATCGGTTTCGGTTAGCGCAGGGAAGCCGCTTACCAAATTTCGTGAAGATGGGGCCATAAATAAGAAAGTTCAACATGGCGGACGTTGTCGACCGTTATGACCGTTACATGTAGAATTTCGAAATGAAACCTGGTTAACTTTTTTAAGTAAGCTGTAAGGAATAAGCCTGCCAAATTTTAGCCTTCTACCTATATGGGAAGTTAGAGAATTAGTGATGAGTGATGAGTGAGTGAGTGAGTGCTTTGCCTTTTATTAGTATAGATAAAATAGATATTCTGAATATACAGATAAAGGTTGTGTCAGATGTTACACAAGTCCAAGGCACGGTTTTTAGTTTCTTTTAAATAGTTCTTGGTGCTAATATTTGTTATTTGTTCTGAAGAAACTTCACCAGAAAAATTTAAACCTGATGTATAAAACAAGACTTTCTCTTTCAAAGATGGTCAATATAATGTTTGAACCCAGTGTACTCAGGACAATTGATGTAATATAAATGAAGCTTCACAAAAAGAGTAAACAATGAACTATTATTAATTCAATGCTATGATGAGCAAAATCAGATGTGTTAAGTTAACAAATATTTCGCAATTTTGGGTGTTGTAGTTAGAAATGGTGCCTTCTGGAGTTGGTGTCCATGATTCACATTCTATGTACAGTTGTTGTCTATGTAGAATTTGTGCATTATTACAGTAAATCTGCTTGGTTTCCCTTCTGATATACAGTTTTACCTCTTAAATCACCAAATTGTTGTGTGGAAGCTGGATGGGCTACTCTAAATTTGCCCGAGTATAAAAGATTGTGTATATCTTGTAATGGACCATCACACTGTCCACCGTGTTTCCGGCTTTGTGCCAATGGTGCCATTTTATAGATTCCCAACTCCCCTAAACCTAGTCTTTCGTTTCTTTAAGGAAGCTGAAGATATTAGACAACTACACTTATAATAATTCCCTATAAAAAAACCCAAAACTACAAGAATGTGCACCTTAACTAGTAATAAGCTTTCATCAGTCATTTAACAAAAGCATTAATGACTATCTAATCAATCAAAGGAAAGGAAAATCACAAAGTATCTGGAGTAATAAGGTGACTTTTGTTGGTTTGATTTTAAAAGTACACATCTACAGAGAGCACAATTTGGATCCAAAATATTTATTTAGCATTCAGTAGCAAATTTGTTCATGTTGATAATAAAGTGTTCATAATTGATTAGTCCATAATTTACTATGTTAGTCTTTCTAGTTATGAGTAACCAACAATGCAAGAAAACACTTTATAGCTGCCATAATTTCTCATATTTAGGTTAACTTAATTATACTTGGCAAAAATTAATGATCTCTGTTTTCAGCACTCTGAGGCATTTCAAATGTACTTTAAATACATATGTACGTGACTTAAATGTCAAAATTAAATTATAGCCGGTCCCTTTGCAAAATTTTATTGAGAAAAAAGAACAGTTTATATTAGACTGCATCTGTTCATTTGCTGGTAAAATATTTGGTTGGTATCTCCAAGCTTGAGTGAATTGGAATATTTTATTAGAATTGCGTAAAATAGCCACTCTAACAGCATGGGATATTTGATGTGGCTAGTTGACTATGTTGAGCAGGGTTTCCTAAACTTTTTTTGTCTCAACCCAATCTTGCACATCCTACTCTCTTCGAGATACAGACCCTGATGATCCTTGGAGGGTTGCTGCCAATTATCAGATCTTGTCCACCTTGAAGAATCACCACTGATGGTCACAGCTGGGGCCATCAAGGAAGATCATCAGAACAATGTTGATTGCTTTATGGTACTTATACTCTGTTTGCTCCTTTTTTTGCCAATACTGTATTTGCTAACTTCAAAATCAAACTAAAGTGGCAACTAAATAGCAGCAGTATTTCAAGACTTATTGTAGTGCCTGTGAACTGAGACTAAAATATAGATCCCTCTCAAAACAAAGGTGACATTGGTGCAGGAACTTATGTTTTAATAATGACCATGTGGTCTTCAATTAGAATTATGAAAACTGAAGTGTTACCTACAAAGTGGCATGGCCTGAAACTTTCAAGCAGTAGAAGAACACTCTCTACAAATTATGGTCTTATTTACTCGTAAAACATTAATAATAGCTAAACTAAAAAATGTGAAATTAAACTAATAAAGCCATTAATATTTGTAGTAATGGTTACTAAAAGAATTTTGTAAACAACTTGATAACAAAAAAGTTCTCACGCACGCGCAAGTAGGGGACCGCGGACGGACCTTAATCCGATCGCGAAGCTATATGCCAGGAGGGAGTGGCGAGGTACTAACCTGTCTCTCTTCTCTTACAGAAAAAAAGACGCACCGCCGCCATGAGCCTACCTCCTTCCCACAGTACGCTACTTCCACCCTTCCTCTGTCCGCCACCAATGACGTCAGCAATCCCATCATCCACCACGGTTCCTTCCCAGCATTCCTCTACTTCCGGCCCCGCCTCCATAAAAACCTCTTCGACACCATCTTTGTGGTCAAGCAAAAAATACTGTGCATGTATTATTTTGACTGTGACCTTGTTGTGACTACTGTGGATAATTTTACAGTATACGGGGCCGGACACCCCAAACCTTTATGTGTCTTTCTCATCTCTCTTTTACACAGTAAACACTGAGCTTATGGTTCCCAGATCTTGTGAGACTGTATTACATCATGCCATTCCTTATACTTGTTATCTTAGTAAACTTAAATGAATTCAAGCACAAGACATTTTATGGCTGACGTCTAAAATAAAATCAACTATATGCTCATTAAATCCAGTTTCAGACTAGTTTGGTAAAAACGTGTTTATAGTAGGTATATTGCCTATGCATCTTTATAATAGGAAACTGAAACTTATATACTAATCTAATAAAACAAAATGTTAATGTAACATTTAAGTCTGCCTTTCTTCCCAGCCATAGTACAGAAACAGCCTTAATACTGAATATCCATCCATTATCCAACCCGCTATATCCTAACTACAGGGTGACGGGGGTCTGCTGGAGCCAATTCCAGCCAACACAGGGCGCAAGGCAGGAAACAAACCCTCGGCAGGGCACCAGCCCACCACAGGGCTCACACACACAAACACACACACACACACGGGACAATTTTAGAATCACCAATGCACCTAACCTGCATGTCTTTGTACTGTGGGAGAAAACCGGAGTACCCAGAAAAAACTCACGCAGACACGGGGAGAACATGCAAACTCCACGCAGGGAGGACCCGGGAAGCAAACCCGGGTCTGTGATATTCCAATTTTCTCCAATGCAAGGAATACCACAGTCACAATGTGTTTTGATTATTTAGGTGCCACTTTATATCAATAATATTCTACTACACAAATTTATTAATGTAACTAAACTATGAGGAACTGTTTTCAATTGGTTTCCTTCTTAGTTTTTGCCTCATTCCCTCATGCAATTAAACATGGTGTCCCTCAGGGATTGGTACTGAACCAAATTATTTTTCTCTTCATAGATCGCCATTAGGATACCTTTCATTTGTATTCTGATGCTCAGATATATTTATTGTGTAAACTACGATATATAGGTTCTTGTTGCAACATTATTAGCTTAAATGAGGCAAAACACAGGGTGAATTGTCTTTAAATACACAAAAATACATGCTTCTATTTGTAGGCAGCAATGCTACAAACAGAAAGGCAATATCTGGCATTATGTTTAATAAAGATTACATAGAGATTATATCCAGTATCATCTTCATTAAATGGCTTTCACCAGCTACTAACTGAGTAGTCTGTGGCAGAAAAATAAAAAGGTTTGGAGTAAAGTACATGTGGTAATATTAAAATGTAGCTGACAGCATGTCATTAGAAATTAAAGGGTATGTACTATCCATCCATCCATTATCCAACCCGCTATATCCTAACTACAGGCTCACGGGGGTCTGCTGGAGCCAATCCCAGTCAACACAGGGCACAAGGCAGGAAACAAACCCCGGGCAGGGCGTCAGCCCACCGCAAGGTATATACTATAACAATACAAAATGTGACAAGACCTGAAAGGCAAAAAGCACTTTCAATCTCTACAAAGATGATTGGTTTTTACCCTACATTACAAAATTGTAGGCAAGCTCTAGTAATGTATTTTAAAATGTGTTTGACCATCATGTTAGTGCAAGTTTATTCGGAAAAAATTTGATTTTGTTCCACTATGGAAGCCCAAGCAGCAAGCAGCCTGTTATCCCATCCTCCCACCACCGCAGAAACGGCAAAAACGTTTCCCAGCTTAAGCCATGTTTATCAGGGAGTCGGGTACCTAGAGTTGTATAAGCTAAAAAATATGTCATTATTTGGAACACATGCATTTCATGTGTGTTCTGTGTCTACAACGATCTATGTAAGTGGAGGATGACAGGAAATGCAAGAAATGTTGAACACATACCTAAAAGACAAACCTTTTCATGTTTTAGTACTAACAACACATTTTTGACATGAAGTGTATAATGTGTGAAGACTTAAGTCCAAATATCAAATAAGCACTTTCACAAAAGGTACAAATATAACAGAACAAGTGCGCTTTTATTCAAGACTATAACTGAAGAAAAAGAAATTGGGTTAGTGTGGCTTGTTGTCATGACTGCTTTGGTAGTACAGTTGTAAGAACTGCTGACTCCTATTCAAAAGGTCGCTGGTTCGAGCCTTCCTGCATCCCAAAATAAACATTTTGAGTAGTGAGCTGCTCTTATTGTTACTATTATGCAATAAAAACATACACTTGATTTGAGTCTGTAACAGCTTGTGTAAATGTATGGTACTTGTAAAGGTTAGCATTTTTTTATTTTATTCAGTTTTATTCACTCAGGCGCATTTACTCTCACCCAGATCTGACACTGTTAGTTTTCAAATAAAGATGTGCTATAACAGATGTGAACTCGGATGAGAACGAGGGTTCTACATTGGAGAAAGAGACCCCAAACCAAGAAACATCCACTCACATATATGAACAACGCAGCTGCACCAGGCGTAAAGGCAAAAGATGGCACCATTTGGATACAGCAAGAAGTCAGAGTCATCCTGCCAGTCAAACTGCCCCACACCTGTTCTCCAACGAAGCAGCACGGCTAACAGAGCTTGCCAACGTATTGTGTAAAGTCCTGTTTGTGATCATGTTTTGTGATGGTCTTACATAAGAAACATTTATATGTTACTTGTATAAAATCCAGATCAAATGTTATTTACCTTCATTTATTTACTTATCTTTCTACAGCGTAAAGTCACAAGTAGACTGCAGAGCTTCCTCTGTTTGATCGACATGGGCATTCTCACAAAGTACATGTGTACTGAAGTGACTTCAACTGCAGGTCAAGGCTCCTGTCGCACCCTATGCAACTATCAAGTCAAGTCAAGTCAGGAAGCATGCACTGGTACAGTGCGTTGCCGCACCCACTACACATCGAAACAGCTCGGGATCCCAGTTGGCAACCCCCCCAGGCAGACACGCGGTCCAGTCCTACCCTCCAGAAATGACCCTCTATCTGCCGCAGCCAAGTGTTACGTGGGCGACCCCTTGCCCTGGTCCAGCCACTTGGGTCGCTAAGAATGAGGATCTTATGAGCTGGATAACCCTTGGGGAAACACGCCACATGGCCGTAGTGCTGTAAGTGGCAGTCTTTCACAATGCAGGTATAATGTGCTTCATTCGGGACTCCATGAGCAACCGCTCATTCGACACAGTGAAACCAACAGTACCCAAGGATTTTTTGGAGAGACACAGTACCAAAGGAGTCCAGTCTTCGTCTCAGGTCACTGGATAGCGTCCATGTGTCACAACCATATAGTAAGACGGGAAGCACCAGGACTCTAAAGACTTGGACCTTCGTCCTTTTGCATACATATCGGGAGCGAAACACACCCCTTTCCAGCGACCTCATGACCCCCACATGCTCTCCAAATCCGTCTACTGACTTCGTAGGAAGAGTTACCAGAGACATGAGAGGTTTACTTACCTTGGCAGTGACATTCAACAAGGTCAACACTCTGTCCGCCAACAGCCTGGATCTTGTTTTTTATCCAGGACACTTGCAAGCCCAGACACTCAGACTCCTCACTCAGTCTCTCGAACGTCCCAATCAGAACCTCCATTGACTCCACAAAGATCACAGCATAGTCAGTAAAGTCAAGATCTGAGAATCTTTCTTCATCAACAGATGCCTCACAGCCGCTGGACTCCACGACCTTGCCCAACACCCAGTCCATACAAGCACTGAACAGAGAAGAAGCAAGAACACACCCCTGACGAACCTAAGAATCAACTGGGAAAAACACAGAGGTCCTGCCTCCACTCAGCACAGCACTCACAGTACCAGTATACAGGCCAGCCATGATATCCAGCAACCTCGAGGAGATCCCGTGAACCCTCAGGATGTTCCAAAGGGCAGCTCGATCAACTGAGTCAAACACTTTGCGAAAATCGACAAAGGCTGCAAAGAAACTCTGCCAATATTCGCATTTGCACTCTATGAGAACCCTTAGTGCCAGGATGCGGTCTACGGTAGACTACTTAGGCGTAAAACCAGACTGTTCCGGTCGCTGGTAAGTGAGCAAGTGATCAAAGATACTATTGAGGATGACCCTAGCAAGGACCTTACCCGGCACCGAGAGCAGTGTTATCCCCCTGTAGTTGCTGGAATCCAGGCGATCAACCTTCCCTTTCCAGACAGGGATGATAAGTCCCGGTTTCCAGTCAGTTGGGATGATGCCAGTCTCCCAAATGGAAGCAAAGATTGCTTGCAATGCTAGGAGGTCAGCCTTACCACCACCCTGGAGAAGTTCACCCCAAATACCACAGATCCCAGCAGCCTTTCCCCCCTCAGCTGGTTCACCACCTGTGCAATCTCAGTGAGATTGGGTCGTTCACAGCTAATTGAAGGATCAGCCTCAAGAACCGTGGACCCAGAGATATCCAACGTTCCAGCCGGAGGATCAGACTTGAACAACTGCTCATAGTAGCCAGCCCAGTGGGTCACAACTGCAGTGTCATCCGTAAGGACCATTTCATCAGCTGCCCTGACTGCGACTCTCTGAGGAACCAATTCAGATGTGTGTAATGTAGAGCAGGGCGGTATGACCAAAATTCTATATCACGGTATTTTTCAAAATGATCCCGGTTTCACGGTATTCAATGGTATTTTTTTCCCATGCATGAGTGGATGTTAACCAAATTTTCAACTGCAATTACTGCAGTAGACTGGCAAAGAATAACCTATTCCACTGGCATGAAAATTGTACACTGTACAAATTTTTTTTTTAATGTGCACACAAGTATTAATACAGGTTTGCATGGCCCCATAAAGTGATAGTTTTCAAGGGGGTAGCACTAATGAAGAGAAGGAATCAAACTGCATTACAGATGCAGTCAAAATATAGAACCTTTTTATTGAACAAATTTTGCAAACAACTTAAGCTATAATTTTGACAACATATTTTAAACCATCCAAAGAGATATTTAGACTTAGTAAAATATCCAGAGGTGCTTGCCAAAAGTTGTATTGCACTGGACATGTCTTAGAAAAGGAATAAATAGTAAATTATTTTTGTAAACCAACTATACTTTCTGTTAATGTTAATCTCTGTCCACTGACACATTAAAGTGACTTTTTAAACAACTTTACCACCATTAAACTGCATAATATTTAAACTAATAAATAATAACAATAAAATAAATACTAGTGCAACCTCCAGTAATAATACTATTACTTCAAGCCCAGGTGCATTACACAGTATTCACCAAATAAAAATAAAATAAAATAAAACAAGTGCAACTTGGTGATGACATCTTTACCAACTGAACCATTATTTAGGCAAATTGCATTAATATGGACCTTGCTTCAAGATAAGCTATATACATAAATAATAAAACTGCAACATGCATTTATAATGCTATTTGTGGTATAGCCCTACAGAATTGTATTAGGAAAACGGTGAAGAAAAAAAATACGGACACAGGGAAGAAAAAAAACAAACTATATGTCGAGAACAAAGTCGACATGTTGACTTTATTCTCGACATTTCCACTTTAATTTTGACGCTTATGTCAAGATTAAAGTCAACATTCCCACTTTATTCTCGCCATTTATATCGAGATTAAAGTCGACATTTCCACTTTATTCTCATAGTTTATTTTACAATTAAAGTAGAATGTCATAAACTAAACTTCATCCTAAAATCAAAGTTTAATTTACTAGGTTTTCTCAAACACCGTCATAAGTTAATGTACCACATTAACTGCTTTATTTTAAGTGTTCCCCGACCCAGTTGTTAATCACTACGCTTCTTAGACTGACTTCTGCGATCACCACACAGAATCCATTCACTTCATGATATTCCTGCTGTCTGAAAATTTAGAAGGCTAAGATATACACTTGATATCATTTTCATGATGAAATGCATTAAAGCATGTATTAAACATGCACAGTAAGTGTGGCGGCAGTGCTGCTCCCTCACAGTAAGGGGTCCCCAGGTGTATGTTCAGTGTAGAGAACTTTATAGTAGGTGTAACGAGGCTCCAAAAAACTGGATGTATGAATGGGTATCGCACAGGTTTAACTTAAATATTGTGTAAATGTTAGGTTTGTGATCTGGTGGTCGGAGACACGAACACAGAATTCAATGGATGTTCTTCTGAGTGGGCTTCCTTTATTGCATGCATGCTGTCTGTCTGACGTACCAAACCCTCAGCTCCTATCCTTCCTTTTTCTTTCTCCATCTAACCAATCACCACACGATAAACGTCTTTGTGAAATTAAAACTAGTTACAAACTTAAGTTTTCAGAACTTTAAAAAAAAATCTTCGTTATACATGTTTAATTATGCCATCCATTTAGGGTTGCTCCCATCCCAGCAAGCATCATGTGTGAGGCAGGAACAAATGCTGAACGGAGCGCCAGCTCATCGCAGAGTGAATATAAGCAAAACATACACTAGCAGGGTCAATATAGCATAACAAAACCCCACATCCTACATGACTTTGAAAGGAAACTGAAGCACGCCGAGTAAATCCACCAGAAAAACATGCAAATTCAAGGCAGGGTACACCCAAGACCTCCTTGCTGCGAGGCAGCAGTGCAACCTCCACGCCGCCGTGCCCCCACATGATTAATATATGCTTTAATGCATTTCATCATGAAAATTATATCAAATATTTATCTTAGAATTCTAAATGTTCAGGAAGCAGGAATATCATGAAGTAAATGTATTCTGTGCGGCAATCGCTGCCGGCGCTTCCTCAGTACAAGAGGAAGTCAGTTTAAGAAGCACATACTGATTTAACATAGCTCAGGGAACACTTAACACAAAGCATTTAATGTGCTATATAACTTATGACAGGGTTTGAGAAAATCTAGTAAATTAAATATTCATTTTACGATGACATTTAGTTTGTGATGTTCGACTTTAATCTAACATAAACAGCGACAATAAAGTAGAAATGTCAAGAATAAATTCAACATGTCGACTTTCTTCTCATCATAAGCGTCGAGATTAAAGTGGAAATGTCGAGAATAAGGTCAACATGTCGTCACACTATTACACAGTACTCAGGTACATTACACTGTATTGAAAAAAATAAAACAATTACAACTTGGCTAGCAGTATTATCCAGTAGTATAGAAACAGTATTCACACATTTGAACATAATGGTCCACATCCTACCTTTTGAAAACCACAAAGTATCTCCAGGCAACGGACGTGACTCCTTTTTGTTGGCAAAAGTTCTTCTGTGTCATCATGTTCAACTTTATCATCAGCTACAGCTTCGGTTTCGGAATGTTCTCTGTCCATTTTCATCCCGCAATACATATACTACCGCAAGTACTATGTTGCATGCCTATTCAGCGGTGTAGCAGTGAAAAATAGCCCCCGCGCAACATCTCCACTAATGCATGTACTCCGTTGTATGTGATTAGCGGTGTAGCAGTGAAAAATGTCCCCCCTTGAACAGTTTCCCGCTGCGCCACGTTCCGAACGTCGTTTAGGCAATTTAAACCAGTGTTGCGGTATAAGAAAAATCCATATTATAACAAAAATAAAAAAAAAAGGTTTTCGTTATGAACCGGTATACCGCCCAGCACTAGTGTAATGCTTCGATTCCTATGTAAGCAGGACGTGGATCGCTGGACAACAGATAGTGTGTCAGTTGCTCACAGATTCCACTAACAAACGCCACTTTATCTGCCCTAAGAGCCCTCGCAGCTGTCCTTCTCAGTTCCCTGTATAGACCAGAGTTGCTACTGAGCCATGTGCTGTGACTCCTCTCGATGATATCCAGGGTGCCCTGCGAGATGAAACACCTCCTTCTGGTAACACCAACACAGGTTGTTAATAATAACAATAATAATAACAATAATAACAAAAAATATTCTTTTTTCTTGATGGAAGATGAAAGTGCAAAACATCTGCAGAGACACATGGGAAGCTGTGCCCAGAGCCGCGACTTCAAAAATAGGAAAATCCAGGCCACCATGTGCCCCAAGAATGGAACTCTGTGAGCAGTGATCTATATTTTATTTACTCATTGCTCATTTGTGGCTTTTATTGTATTTTTTAGCGGTATTTGTTCTATCTACATCTTTTATCGTTAGAGGCATGGTGGTGCAGTGGTTAGCACTGCTGCCTCACAGCTCAGATTACATTTTTGGCCAAAATAATCACTCCAGTATAATAGACAAATGCTTCCCTAGCCCCTAGGAACACTTAAATGACAATTTCATCATTATAATCCATTTAAACATAGTTCAGTTCATCCGTCCCTATTGACTTCAATACATTTCACAGACTTCTGCAGAATTTCACCAAACTTTTAGTGAAGCTAACTCTGCAAGGGTTATTTATTGCTGGTAAAGGAGGGACGTAATGCTTGACAATATAAACTTGATAATATCAGATTTACTAAGCATTCCATGCCATAGTAAATGCCATAGAGCCTATTTCCCAGATTGATTGAACATTCCCTGAGCTGTCCACCAATTTTCCTCAAAATATACATAATCATTTCTTCATGATGCGGGAACCAAAACACATTTTCAAATATTATAAACAGAGACCAAGACAGCATTATTTACAGTATGTAAGCTTTTACATACACTGTAGGTAGTAAACATTGAAAAAAAAATTCAAACACAGCACTTTCCAGAAGTGACAAAACAATCACAATTTCGCCTCTTATTTCCAGTCTCTTTCAGATCAATTTTAATTCTGCCTTACATGAATATGAACAAAAAAACGTAATAACATTTTTCTATAAAATTATGTATTTTTTCATCAACATACTTTGTAAAAAAAAATACAAATTGTTAAAAATGCTAGCAAAAGACACAAGTTTGATAACTCTCATTTGATAATGAATACACAAATTATTACAGTAAACAAAGAAAGTTATATATTAAATGTTCTACCTAATATTCATATTTAAAGAAAAAATATTTCCATTTAAACATAAAAGAGCATGAACAGAAGACATTTAAAACTAAACCTGTGGTGTAATTGTACAAGTCTTGACTTCATTTATCTGCTTCCTACAAACCTGCTATTGACAGCAGAAGCTCTATGTAATCCAAGATACAGTATCATGTTGTTTGTTTTTATATTTTTTTTTATTTTGGTGTTTCTGTAAAATATAAATTATTCCTTGGGGACAAACAAAGTATAATCTATCAAATTTACAAGAAATCAGAAATTATATTGTTTAAACAGATCTAGCATTCAGATTTAGTGCTTAATACTTTTATGTAAATAAGTATGCGGGGACTAGTCCCAAGGTCAGGTAAGGTAACAGATAAGTTATGCAGATCAATTATGTCTAATGCCATTGGCATTTCAAAAGATAAAAATAAAAAATACCTGCATTTTACTTGAAAACCTTATTAGAATTAGAATTGTAACTAGTAACAGAAAATCAATAACTGCTATATAATGAAAAGAAAATTTCACTTATAAGTGATTATTCATATCTTAACTAAGATATGTTAAGACTACCCTCATGAGGTTATTTTTAGTATTACAGTTTTCAGCATGTAAAAACATCTTTGAAATTTAATTTTTTAATGACAGGAAATATTTCTCCTTTAACACCTTTTCATTAAACTGAATGTCATTCTGTTTGACACATGGATTGAGAGTAACACCAAGCAGGATTAGTTTCAATACCTCATATCTTGATGTGATTAGTTCCTTGCACAGAGAGATATGCATCAATAAATGCAAGGAATTTCCCATTATCATTATATATGTGCGTATATACATATTGTATATATACATACATATATACACATATATATATATATATATATATATATATATATATATATATA
>JANRMT010062794.1:2831640-2887782 GCA_026402145.1 Polypterus bichir lapradei
CGTGTTAGAGCCCACCCTCTCAACTTTGACGAGTGAAAGTGACAGTTTTATTTCAAGTCGTATTTCATGACGGTTTGCAGGAATGTTATGGACAAAATGAAATAAATAAATAAGCAACAAAAAACATGTTTCGTGACACACTTATTTATTTATGCTCTCATTTCATGATACATTTATTTATTAAGGTTTCATTTCATGATACATTTATTTATGCTCACATTTCACAGTACTTTTATTTATTTACGCATTTATCTATTTATTTAATTTTGTCCGAAATATTCCTCCATACCCCCCATCTGACAATGCTGTTTTCACATAAAGACGTGCTATAGCTCAAATGTGATTTATTTGGAGACGCGCTATAGCTCGAATGTTATTTATATAGGGAAGAAAGTACAGTGTCGGGTGCTCATTTAGTGTAATAGGAACCATAGCACAGAGAGGTGTGTACACTGCAACAAGTACACATGCCGTAAATGTTGGAAGGGTGTGTGGGAATTGTTAATATCTGAATGGGATGATTTTATATAGCACGGATCGGAAATCAGCAGTTCTTAGCATTGCCCCACGCAAGCTGTCGTATCAACCGCCTACTGTAACTTGCTTTATTTTTTCTTCACTTATAGTCTAGAATAAAAGTGAACTTGTTTTGTTATACTTGTACACAACAGAGGTTCCTGTGTTTGAGCGCCCCGGGTATGCTCAAAAAAATAGACGTGTAATACCACGAAAAGTGCACGCAGGCACAGCAGTTCGCAAAAGCATTGGTACGAGAATGCAGTCACAAGTACGCTGCAGAGCTATAGCGCGTCTTCAGATTGGGGGGGGAGGTAGGGAAGGATCTTGAACACGACTGAGAGAATGAAAAGTGAATAAAAAAAAAAAACTAACCTTTACAAGTATCATAAATTACACTGGCTGTTACACACTGAAATCAAATGTATGTTTTTATTTTAAAATAGTAAGAATAAGAGCAGTTTACTTTTCAAAAGAGAATCGTGCAGGATCGAACTCATAACCTTGTGGTTACAAGTCAGCAACTGTTACCATTACACTACAATGGCAGTTGATAGATGTATGTGTCAATGTGGCATGTTAATGCGGCTTTTTTCCTGCAGTTATATTTTTGAATAAAAGCATACTTGTTCTGTTATATATGTACCTTTTGTGAAGCTGTTAATTTGATATTTGGACTTCAGGCTTCATAAATTATATAGTTGATGCCTACATTTTGTCATTTACTACTACAATATGAAAAACGTTTCTGTTTTAAAAATGTGTTTACACGGATTACTGTAGAAACGGAACACACGTGAAATACGTGTATTTCAAATAATGATCTATTATTTCCACTCTAAAACTCCACTTCAGTCCCAGATAATCAATCAAGGCATGAGCTGGGAGAAGTTTGTGCACTTTCTAAGTCGATGGGGGGATGGAATAGCCGGCTACTTGCAACTTTTCTTTATCAACACATTTCGATTAACAAAAGACGCTGGCGGAGAGGTGAGAACGGTTTTAAGAAGCGATTTAAGGTGGGACGGATCTAAGAGAGTTTTTTCGTAGGCTCTGGTAATTCTAGTGTTAAGCCGCCATCTTAATCTCTGTAGTGCAGTTTGGTAGCGTCAATTCGGCGGGGGAGGGGGGGTGGGTTGTTAAAATCACGTGATTGCAATTCAGCGCAGCTAAATTACCGGCGTGTGTTAACGTGTTCTTGAGAACAAAGCGCTATCTAGTGGTGGAACCAGGTAAATGAATAAATAGGGCATGAATGGGCGTGTTTACTGTGAAATCTTGACACGCCTTCTGTTAGTAGAGGGAGGGGGGGATCACGGCGTGCATAGGGCAGCCGTACGCCATTCGCACGCCATTCGCACGCCATTCGCACGCCATTCACACGGCCGCGGCTATTTGACGTGGCTCCATCTGTAATTCAATCTATCAATTTTATTTGCTTTCTAGTCATGCCTCCAGTCACTACTAAGTTCTTGATAACTATTTAGCTTCCTCTAATAGGCCTCCTTCAAAATCTCTTCCCACATAACCATCAGCTCCAGGTTTATTGGTATGTGTACATAGTACAATGAAACCCATACTTGCATGTCTACTCAGAACAGCTCATAAGTACAATACAAAAATAAATAAAAAATATATAAAAATTATACTGTGGTTACACAATTATAAATAATATGTATTTGCAAGAATTGTATCTATCTATGTTACAATACTTGTTCTTGTGATTGACTGTTCAGCAACTTTACAACTTCCCTATACCTAAAACTACTAACGTGGATGCAAACAGCCCTGTTACTAGAAAGGAGAAATGAGAAAAATGGCTTTGCAAGATGGCAGAGGTCATTACTATACTAGTTTGCCTTTCTAAGTGCCATGCTGACGGTGTACGCGCCCAAAACCTGCAACCTCTTGACTGCCATTTAATCTTGGATTTTTAACTCATTGAACACAACATGTAAATTGAATGATTTTTTTTTTCCTTTGGTTATGTTCTTGAATAAAAGTGCATGGGTTTATTTGATACTTGGACTAAATCACACATTATACACTTCACATTATTATTAGTATAACATGGACAAAGTTTCTCTTTTAGGTATGTGTTCAGTATTTCTTGCCTTGCATTTCGAGTCATCCTACACTTACATATGTGTTTGTAGTCACGGAACACGCATGAAATGTATGTATTCCAAATAATGATATATTATTTACCCGAATACAATTCCAGGCCCCTCACATCCAGATAAAGAGACCTGAGCTGGGAGAAGTTTGCGACTAGGATGGGATAGCAGGCTGCTTGCTGGTTTGGTTGTGCTGACTGACACATTTGCAAAACAAAAGATGCTCATGGAGAGGTGCAAAGGAATTTAAGGTGGCCCGGGATTACAAGTTTTTTTATAGGCTTCAGGGATTCTAGTGTTAAAGGAGCCCACTCCCTTCCACTCCTCTCATCAGGGAACACAAGACATGTTGTGAAATGATAAAAACAAAATATTTATTACTATTTACAAGGCATATTTTTCTTCTTGACAAGAAGAAATTGCACAGATTCTTGAAAAACAAAATAGATGTTCCCACTGCATCCAGCACTGTGACCAAACAATGGAATAAGACAGTTCCATGCCACCACATCGGGGCGTGGCTAATGTGTGCCCCAAGACGGGCACTCTCTCAGAGCAATAATCTATATCTTATTCTACTCATTGGTAGTTTTTGGCTGTTTGTTATGTTTTATTTGTTGTATTCATTCTATCATAATCTTTTGTTGTTTGAGGCACGGTGACACAGTGGTTAGCACTTTTGCCTCACAGTTCAGATCACATATTTAGCTACAATAATCTATGCAGAATTGTTGGTAGACTTTTCCCTAGCACTCATGGACACTTAAGAGACCACTGCACCATTATAACCTACTCAATTGTTGTTCATTTCCTTCTACCCCATTGATTTCAATGCATTTCAGAGTTCAGTGAAGTTAGCAAACATTTCAATGGTTTTGCCAAACTCGCTAATCCCTAGTGCTGAGTTTAGATAGCACTTAAACCAATGAATGCCTACTTGGAGTTGGATAAAACTTCATTTGATGTAAATTTTTTTAGTACAAGATGGATTAATATATACCAGATTACAACACAAAACTAATAGGAAATCTGCAAAATAACATGGGGAATAGCTATGATTGTAAACGATAAATGTTAAAAAAGCATTTTCAATATACATATAAAAACAAAACATTCTTCCAAAATATTAATTTATATATAACTTGTACAGTCCCTGGATTTTTTTCAAACTTGTACTTTTTAATATTTGTCATTTCCGTTGTAATTTTCTAACTTGGATAGCATAAATGGATAGATTCTAAGGTGTTATTCTTATTTCTATGAAATCAAATGTAAAATGAAAGTGCTAAAATTGAACATGATACTGTATATACAGAATGGAACTAGCAAAAAAGAACATGAAAACAGACTATATAAACATTGCTGCTGTTCCTTGAATGACAAGTGTTTTCATGAAAAATCTCATGTGGAACCTTTAATGAATTTCTGTTTAAACAGCCTTTTGCAAAGTGTAGTAGATACAGAAAGGCAGCTGCTGAGGACACTACTTACACTTTTACTATGTATAAAAAGCCTAACAATGATATGCAGAAAACAGGCTTAGAAAGAACAGAATGCAAGCATTCTCATAGCCCAAAAATCACAGACATTCATCTCTAACCATTTAATTCTTTTCACAGAAAAAAAAGTAAGTAAACTCACCTTACTTCAGGTACAGTTTCTTCAATGAGACAGCAAGCTTGCTAAATAGAGGTACAAGTGGCATCTAGCTTTTAAAATTTTGAATAACCTGTATAAAAAAACAAACTAATCTCCATGATTTTTTCCCCCCCAAAGTATACTTTTCATGTATTTTTTTCCTACTGAATGCTAAGTACAGATTAAATAAAGGATTATTAAAAAAAGAAGATTAATAGATTAAAAAAATCTCAGATTACATTTAATTTCCTTGCTGAATGCATGGCCAGCCCTTTTTTGAGCTTAAAATACATTGTCATAATCCTTACATGTGTTCAGTTTTTAATCATGCTAAATCTATAAAAAAAAATCCTATCAAAGCAAGGACCCCCATTTGACTTGACGTTTAAAAGCAAGTGATGGAGAAAAGGGTTCCTGCAGCAACAAGTCCATAATGAAATCAAAATGCGCACTGAAAACTTCTTTTCTGAAAACAAATTATTATCCCCAGGTGTTATACTGAATTTTATTATAAAGGAATAAAAATAATATACTATATTCACCAGTTATATTTTACTTATTTGGCGACCTCTTGTGGTTCTAATATGAAAATCTAAATGTTACTTCAACAGAACAAGAGAGGTAGTCAATGTGACACTGCGTGACGGTAGTAGGAAGTGAATGCACCAAGTATAATTTGTTTGTCTTCTCAAACAATCTTTTGAAGTCCTTATTTAGACTTTGTGAAGGTTGTTCCTGTCAGTTATCCTGTTTTGTAGTTATATATCTTTTATTTAAGTAGCTTTTGGCTAAAGAAATGTTAATAGTAATGTTACAGTTTAACAATGTAATTTTATTGAAACTTCAGCTGTTGAACTCTTAGTTATGGTAACAAACCATGCTTGCAATACTAATGTACTGACCAGAAAGTCATACAAATATTTATTAATTTTTGGATTTGTTTTTCTAGTTCCACGCCATTCATGTGAATAAAGATTCTCGTCATCACTAAACCCAAGAGGTCTAAGAGACATTTCACAATGATGTTTAAACTGCTGGATAATTGAACAGGAGATTCAGTGAGGCCAGTACAAAGAGCCCTTGACAGAGTCATCCAACTTAGTCAAAGTTTTAGAACTGCTGCACTGTGTTATACCAAAACAAACTGTAGGCACTGTATGTATATATTGCCTAGTATTTTGTGTTTAACATTATGCATAGATTTTTTTTTTTATTACTTCATTTAACTATATCTGTCATATTGTATAATACTCAGATTAAAAGAACTATGCTTAATACAATACCATTTTCATTAAGTATACTGTTCATAAAAGACGATTGGATAATTTTACACAACTTTGCTCATCATTATTCCTAGTCAAAAACATGATTACCCCCACATTCTGGAAATATGATTCTCCTCTAAACCAGACACTGTGTGGGTTAAAACTCTTAACATACTTTGACAACTGCTAAATGATTAAGAAAATTGCATATGATTTCTGTTCTAATATGATGAAGCTGTAGCAACTCCAGTGATTGTTACTGAATCATGGTGCTCTCCAATACAGACGGTATGATGACATTATTATTTTTCATTTAATCAGCTGAACAGATTCCCCAAAGCCTCTATCTGAAATAAGAACAGAATTGCAACAACCAAGTTCAAGTCTCCAACCTTTTACAATACAACCCCATTTTACAAACAAAAAAGCAACCTACTTTACTCATTTTCTAAAGGCTACAAAAACACATTTGTTATTTATGTTCACAATGACATGCCCGACCAGAAACTGAATAACACAAAACAGTAACAAAAAATGGGTTTGAGCTTATAGATATAAAATGAAGAGACTCCAACCAGTAGCAAAAATGTAAAATCTCCTTCCAGGATCTAAGAAATGTTAACTGTAAAGAACGCACAAAAAGCAGGAATATGTGGTTAACAATACAAAAATAAAGGCAAGCTCATCTATTTTTATCACTACTTTGATGACATTTTAATGATTCAATCATTTAAAATAATTAAACATCTAAAATGTATATCAATCCTTAGTGGTGCTCCCACTCACAAAAATTTGGAGAGGGCACAATTGTGGGACTAGGTTATATGGACTTTATATGGTGTTTATACTGTGATTATTTTGCTCTAAAAAATGATATTTCTTGGTATGTTCTCAAAACATATTAAAAACTGAAGATCAGCACTACAGTATATAGAAACACATATAAACATTTTCTATACAAAGCCCAAAACTGGTATTTTGTTACAGTAATATGAAATATTAACAAAGGGAGCAGTATTTTTTCACCAAAATTGAACGATATTATCAATAGCTGTACATCAAAGAAACCACTACTTGAATGTCTTGCTGTCACTGTGTCTGCCATTCAATAATAATGAGTCTCTCTTTCTCTGTTTGACATGTTTATATAAAGACAAAGCCTTCAATCCAATAAAATACTAATCACAGATCATAACATATATACATATGTATAATGTATGATTTATGATTTATATAACTTGCCATGGTTCAAATTATGTATTTTTATATGCACACTTTTTTGTCTGTAACAGTCTGCATGATACATGAATGTATTTTAAAATGTCCACCAGCATAATAAGTAATGCATTTGTAGCCAGGTAACTTGTACTTTGCATGCAGTGTTCTTAAGAGCTTCTTGAATCCCTATTTTTCTAGTGTTTCATTATCTATGAGTCATGACTGTGTTTTCATAGTATCAAAATTTCAAACTTTGATACAACATTAAGTACTGAAATAATGATTTTTAATACCCAATACAGTACATAATGTAACTAAAAAAATTTTTAAATAAATTGCAGTATGCATTTAAATTGTTACATTGATAAAAACAAACAATAGAAATGTTAGTCATTAAATGTACGAGGTGCAGTCTTTTTAAAAAGGTAGGAGTAAAGTTCTGTAAACAGTAAAAATTAAACAAGGTTAAGTCCAGTAAACATTTTTTTTACATTGACGAAAACAAGTACTGATACTCAGGTAGCATAATAAAATGTCATTAACTCTTAATTGAAGTATTGCAATCTTTTGTAAACAGTACAACATAAAAATATTTAAACAACCATTCAGGTAAAAAGAACATTAATGTGGTCTTTTGTAAACAGTAAATAAACAATACATTAATGAAAACAAGGTTTTGCAATTGCTCACAAAAGTAACACACAAAAACACCAGAAACTTGCATAAAGGCTGTGCGCAAATGCAACGAGTGAACATTGCATTTTTCTGTAAACAAACTATGATATTTTTGTCTTTATGCTCTTCTGTAACGCATGCACTTTTTGGGCTGCAAAGGAGCCCTGACATACTAAACACACACTCTGAAGCACAAAAAAATTATAGAGCTTTACATTTTATGCACCATATAATTTTAAATTCACACATAACAAAATAAAGTATTACGCTATGGCAGCACACCTCACAGTGAAGATTTAAAAATCTAGACAGCAACGGAGCTCTAGTGCTAAATAGAGTGCCTGAGTGAATGAACAGAGCAGAATAAAATTGGCCCACAGGTAAGAAAAATAATTGAAGACCCTGTGTTAATGCATTAAATGTTTAACTGAAAACAAACAACATCTTAACATGTATATATTAAATAAATAAATAAATAAAAATAATAATTTATAACTCACTGTACAACTTTAAAAATCATTAAAGGAGCAGGATATTAATTTCCAAAAATATACAAAAACATAAATTGCAAATGTACAAGTAAAAAATTATCTTGACCTAAAAAGCAAACTTGATTCATCTATCAGTTCAGGGGTGAATGAGTTAGATGATATGGGTTGCTCTATAAATATACCCACTCCAATAACCAGCCGTTTGCCACTTCTGACTGTCATTTCCATTCACCAGGTTTGATGTTAAATGCTCTCAAGGTTATATTTTGGTAATGTGCCATTATTGTTTCTTCCTGACCATTTTCCTTGATATCTATTTTGCATAAATAATGTTCTTTCCTTTTTTTACAGTTCATTCTATACATGTTTATTTTCAGATGATGATATCCATTAATTGCTTGCAGCTTTGTGATCTAAGCCTGTATTTAAGGTAATTGGTGTATTTTCTATTATGTTGTTTACAAGTGTCTGTTTGCCTGTTGGCCTCAATCACTGGTATCTATATATACCATCACATTTGTATACGTTATTTGCTACAAAGTGGTGGCTGTATGCTTTTTTTTATCCTTGGTGGCTTCCCTCGAAAGATTTTCTAAAACGCATCAGCCAGATCGCTCTGCCAGCCTGTTCAAGTGAGTATCCATCTAGCTGGATATTACACTCCAGCTTTGACATTTTGCTTTAAGACTTTAAAAGCTTATGCTGATTAATGTTTCCATAATTTAGGAATAAGATATCTAACTCTCAGAATTGTGTATTGTGTTGGTCCTAGTGTTTGGCTAAGTGGATCTGTTAGCCCTCTTAGTTTGTATTTTGCTGTTAATTTTGAATTTATCTTATCTTTTCTGTACACACACTGGTTTCCCTCTTTGACAAACAAACATGCTGGTTAAGGCTTCAACTCTGCTGAAGTTGCCATCTTACTATCACCTTTGAGTGGAAAAAACTTATAGATATTTTGATACTTCTAACAACTGTGAATTTCCCCTTGGGATTAATAAAGTATCCATCTATCTATCTAACTCAAGTGTTGATGGATTGCCACATGATTGTGCAGTAAAATTAAACAAGTTTGTCTAGCTGCAAATTCTGTGCTTAGTAGTATTGTGTCCTCTACTTAGCATACTGAAGTAGCAAAACATCTGAGATGTAGCCTATAAACAACACCATTGAATCAAAACAGACAGCTTTCAAAAATATAATTAATTATAAGTAATAGTCTGTATGACACCAACCTATGAAAACAGTCAAACTGAGATGACTGACAAGCAAAGACACATATAAGAAACTTGGGAAGAAGAGGGAAAGGCACAGACAGGCTTGTGAGGTGAAGGGACCGCAGAGCTTGTTTGAAATGTTTAAACAAAAACTGAAGAAGCACAAAGTTGTGACAATCTTCAGGTGTTGTTGAGAGTGATTCAGTATGGTGGGAGGGTATATAGTACCACATAGTGCCATGGCAGTGCTTTTTGCTAAATGCATTGTCAGTGGTCTTGTACGACTGGTTGGTGCCTCATCGTCTATTTGACACTATTGCATACACTGATTCCAAATCTGCAACAGATGTGCAAAGAAATATTTTAAAGTAGTTCAATACATTTCAATCTATAGATAGCATGAAGGATGTGTTTGTTGGACTATTGAGATTCGTAGGAACACCCAAAAATATCAAAAGGGTGACATTGACTATAGCAAGGACTTTAGCATTAAGCTAGACATCATCTAGCAACCTTATACATTTGTAACTGGACTGTTGGCTGAATGCTTCATCTAGATTTATCCTATATATATATTGTATAAAATACTAACAGTGCATACATTTTTATGAATAAATTGATTAATTTGCAAATGTAGTAAGGAGAATCAATTGTCAATTGTGAAGTTCATTTGAATTTTTTTTTTATAAATGTTATTTACAAAAAAGGTAAACTGCGTTTATTATTTATTTTTAGACTATGTTATTTCTAATTCAGCACCATGAGACAATTGACCATTCATACTATCCTTTCAAAAAAAATCATTATATCCTTACACTGCACTCCATATAATAAGCAAATACACTAGCAGTGATATACCCCAGAAATCTGTTCTTGGTTTTGAATGATAGTTATTGTTTCATTAACAACTAGGGGGCTCTGCACCCTGCTCGCTTCACTCACCAACCCCTGGGCGGGCGCTACGTGGTAGCCACTTCGCAGATCCGCCGCTCGCGTATGGAGAAACGGATGTACAATTTAAACAGATTGTTATTCTCATGGGAATTGTTACATATGCATAACAGAACAATTTTACATTACAGCGAGTAATTTACCACAGAAAAACATAATAAATTGAAAGAAAATTAGGTATTTGTTGTGTTATACGTTTTCATTCTGTTTGGCTTCGAAATTAACATGCGAATACTTTTTAAACTAACACTTTTACTGTAAAACTTCAGTGAAAACATTTCTTTTAATTAACTTTTCATCAATATCGCACTGAATTTTGATTCCGTGTTTGAACTTGCATCATGACAACACAACGTATAACTGCCCATGAGTGAATATCATTTCTTTCTCTCTAATAAATAATCCGAAATTTTTCTAATGTTTGTCCTTGTGATTTGTTAATTGTCATAGCAAAAGCTATTCTAATGGAAAACTGTAAACGCTTTAATACGAATGGCATATCAAGATCTCCTTTGGTGTCTAATGTTATCCATGGAAGATGTACTACATTACCTTTAATGCCACCTGTTAAAATTTTACATGTCAGAATTGTTCGACAACACAGCCTATTGATACGTATTTAACCAATTTGCTGTGTAATCGATCGACAATTTTCGCATTAATTCATTTGACTTCATCGTTTCTCGGTGCTAGGTTTGCCCGTGTACTCATTTCTTCTATTAATAACCCTTCGGGCTGAAATTCTTCAATAAGATTTGGACATAATGAGTCTTCTTTTATTGGGAAGTTAAAGTGAGTAAAACGTAAAAATTTATAAGAGCTGAGAGTGCAGGAACTGTGTCTTACAAAGATATTCACACGAATGAGAGGTGAGCGGACCATGGGCGTGGTTGAAAATAGTTGAGAGGAGGGCGGGACTTGAAAAAATCTCTTGGCAATAGTCTCATCTCGCGGGACTTGAAAAAATCTCTTGGCTATAGTCTTGTTTCGTGGGACTTGAAAAAATCACTTGGCAATAATTTCTCTATTATAAAAGAAAATCTTGAGACGAGACATGTTTGCCTCCCACTTTTGTCTTTTAAGAATATTCATGTGAGAAATATGCTTGAATGTAAACAAAAGCCTTTCCTGTTTTTGTTGTATTGCCTAACTTATTTCTTGATGTACCTTCCCACCTAAGTAGGTTAGATCATAATCTGGAAATTCTTATACTTACTTATAAAGTTATACAACAGCAAATAAATGGTTAATTATAGGCCAGCAAGGAGGTGAACATGATGAAAAGATGCCTTACAAGACTGTTCTTAGAAAAACAATTTGGAATTGTTCTGTGATTCATATAATGAGGACACATATGGTCTTAGTAACAGTCTATAGTAGCTTATATATTGATAACACCAACTGTTGAGAAAGTAAAGTACTTCATAAATGATAAATCATACATTACTTTAAAATTCCTGCTGAACATAAAGCATAGGACCTTTAAAACAGGAAATGGGAGAGTTAGAACAGTTACTAAAGAGCCAAAGAATAAGAAGTATGAACACAAATACCTACAAGGGGGATGACAGAGGACCAGCTGTAACAGAATAATATAAAACACCTGTATAGGTAGTATTACTGGCTGTAGACAGACAAAAATATATGAAAAAAAATTATAGAGCTATAAGTCAAGAGGTTTGATAATAGTGTGTCGTTGCTACTACTGTAGTAGTTTTGATTGATTTCAATAACACTTCCCCCTGATCCTTGGCATACACTTTCAAGAAGTCAGGATTGTCAAGGAAATTGCCAGCCAATTTTGTTGAGTTCTGAATTACAAATTTAATGTGACTCTCAGCTGTGAAAGAGTCCCACTGCAATGAAATACATGCAGTGAAACAAATGACATCCGCCCTTTCTTAACATCTTATGTCATGAATACACTATAAAGCAGGCCTATTCAAATGGTGACCCGTAGGCCACGTGCAGCCCAGAAGTAACCTCCATGTGACCCAGCCCATGGTCTCACCAGGGCTCCAGACTGCGACTAAAATGGTCTAAAATGCAACTAAAAATAGGCTTTGGCAATTATCATTTCTACTTAGTTTGCCAGTTGCAAGTGAAATCATTGAACCTTTAATTATATTGTAACAGATAGAAAAGATCTTTTTTTTTTTTTTTTTTTTTTTAAACTGTTAAGTGGATGTGCCGTTAACATGTGTTGGTACGGGTTCCCCCTTGCATATCCCTGAGTCATATAAAGGCTAGTTTATATCCTGCACTGGGTACGAGGGAGTCACAACAAAAATGATATCAGACTCAAGGAGACGCCATACGAAAATATTTCTACATACACGGTGTTGCTGAGGTGACGGCCGTGAATTTCAATGAGATGCTGGTTACACTTGTGCCAGAATAATAAGCGAAGGGCTGAACATGACACAACCAGTCATCAAAACAAAAGTTAGGCAGGCAAAATATTTGAAATTCATCTGCCCATCATATAGGTTCCCTGTTATGAATATATTTGTGCCTCGTGGAATTCAGTTGTCCCTTCTGATTTGGAGAGGCACACTAAGGTCCGATTGTCACAGAAGATCTCCTTGTGCTCACACATCTTTGCATGCAACTCCTCTTTTGATTAAATGCATACTCCATGCAAAATGCCAGCCGGTCCGTTAGTAAAAATGTAAGAGCATTCGCCTGCCCACTGTTTCATCATGCACAGTGATGTGATGAAGTCTGCGCTTTAACATGGAAGGTGAATTACACTCGTTTTACTGGGCTGCTCTGTGATTGATGACAGACAGTAAACTTTGTTAAAATGGTATCAAAAATGTCACTTTGTTAGCTGTTACTTCAGTCATTTTGGCATGCGCACTATATGTTCAGTTACCAAGCTCATCAACAAAGAAACATGGTGTGATAGACGGCCGAGGGCCTTGCCTGGCCAGGACGCCCTTCTGATGGAAGGACACGGAGGAGAGGAGATGGCCACAACAATACCTCTCCTGGGACACAAGAGGGCAAACACCTTGGATTGCATCGGGGCCCGTGGCCACCACTAGGGGGTGCCTAGTCAATTCCGGAGCCCTGGGCGGCAACACTCCCACCACACTCAGAAATGCAGCCAAGCGAGGATCTGGGTGCACCGGAAATACTTCCGGGTGCCCATGCAGCACTTCTGCCACACCAGGGGCCTCATGCATAAACGGTGCGTACGCACAGAAATGTTGCCTAAGAACGCTTCCACGTTCAAATCGCGATGTATAAAACTTACACTTGGTGTAAAGCCATGCACTTTTCCACAGTACCACATACCCTGTCGTACGCAAGTGCTCCGCTCGGTTTTGCAGACTGGCGGCACCCAGCGTCAAAGCAGTGCTACTGTTCCTGTGTGGTTACTCTTTATTTTCCTGACGTGGCTTTATAAATACACTGAAACTAACTGCATATTGTTGATAAGTGTAATGCATCTGATTGTAATTAACTTGTAACAATACAATGGTCCAGGGAATAGCCATAGTATTCCAAATACCATAACTGCTTTAGTGTTGTTACTCTCACTCCACCATCATCTTCTTCTTTTTCTTCTTTCAGCTGCTCCCGTTAGGGGTTGCCACAGCGGATCATCTTTTTCCATATTACTCTCACTACACCACTCGGAGTATTTATATCACTGTATCTGAACGGGGAATCACAGCAGCAGCTGATCTGAAAGAGAATTATCAGTATACAGCATCAAGCCCACACTGCCTCAGTCACGGCAAAATGTTTCAAAGCCTTTCCTGTACGGACCTCGCGGTTCAGAAACAGCTTCATTCCAAGAACTACAAACGCACTCAATCAATTGCTCCTTGTAGAACTGTTTGTACTTATAAGTACAATTACCCCACTGTAAACTTGCACTACAGTTATAATATTGCACAACCTGCGCCACTTTATAAAGCACGTATTTACATATGATGACGGTATCATTTGTAAGATGAAATGCAGCAAAATATGTTGATTATATTACTGTATACAGATAAAACTTCAACTTAATTTAAATAATCTGTATTGTTAATAATTAAACATGTGAGGACACGGTGCTGCAGCGCTAGCAAGTTCACGTATTGTTCCTGCCTTAAACTATATATTTGCGCGACACTGGAAGGATAGATGGATAGAATAATTAAACACGTACTATGAAGATATTTCATCCATCCATCCATTTTCCAACCCGTTGAATCCAAACACAGGGTCACGGGGGTCTACTGGAGCCAATCCCAGCCAACACAGGGCGCAATGCAGGAACCAATCCTGGGCAGGACGCAAACCCACCGCAGGACACACACACCCACACACCAAGCACACACTAGGGACAATTTAGAATAGGCAATCCACCTAACCTGCTTTGGACTGTGGGAAGAAACCGGAGTACCCGGAGGAAACCCACGCAGACACGGGGAGAACATGCAAACTCCACGCAGGGAGGAACCGGGAAGCAAACCCGGGTCTCCTAACTGTGAGGCAGCAACGCTACCACTGCGCCACCGTGTGGCCCGAAGATATTTCAATGTTCCTTAAAAGTTTTGAAGAATCGTCGTTGTAAGCTTACAGATGGCTTAACGTCTATTACAGAGCTGATTGTGTGGTGATTGGGAATTTGGGGAAAGAAAAGTAAGGACAGGAATTGAAGGTTAGTAAGTTTGAAAGAGACAGTACTGCTACAATAAATTATTTCATCGAAGGTTGCGCATGGTGCATGGAGCATCTTGTGTGAGACATGAACAATCACTGCGCCATCGTGTTTCCATGTTTTTAATAAAATGCTTTCATTCCAATTATCATGAAAATGATACCATGTATACATCTCAGTATTTTAATTATTCAGAGAGCTGCAATATCACGAACGTAATGGATTCTGTGTCCTGTCGGAGAAAGAGAAAGAACGGAAGCACGTAGTGATTCACACACATAGAGCACATTGAAGATCAAATACAAAACAAAGCATTTAACATGCTACTTTAGTTACGATGGGATTTGAGAAACTAGTAAATTAAATGATTTTAAGATGAAGTTTATGATGTTCTACTTTAATGACAAAATAAACTACGTAAGTAAAGTGGAAATTTCGAGATTAAAGTTGACATTTCGTGCTTTTTCCCACTGTGTGCCTACTTTTTTTGGACTGTACCCTAATAAGCTCAGACGGTGGGCTACAACTTGCCTTTTCACTGTGACTTTGATATGTGACTTCTTTTTTATTATGACACTGTGCAACTTTGTGAACTTGAGCTTTCGAGTTTCTCCGACACGCTATGTCACTCGACCAACTTCCTTTTGTTGATTATACCACTGTTTAAATCAACAAATAGTATGCTTTTCCTTTGCCTCCACTTGGTATTCGCTGAAATTCTTATATTTTCCCCCGTGCTTTTCCCATTGTCTTTTCACAGAAGGCCGAGCTTAAGGGTGATTTATATTGATTTGAATATTCATAGAGGCATAATTCTGGGAGGAGTTGGGGGCGGGGCAGAAGGCACGAGCGTTACTTTTCACGCTGACCGGGATTTATGGAGCGGAAGTACATGGAAGTTGGAGTACGCACAGATTCCTGCATCTAGATTTTTCTGTGCGTAAGCACATTTTGGCTTTTGTGCTTACATCATGTTATAATGCAAATTCTATGCATGGCGTTATGCATGAGGCCCCAGGAATTGCTGCCAGATGATCTTCAGAGGGCATGTGGAGTGCTTTTGGGTAAATATAAAGGAGGCCGCTCAGAGAGATAGAGTCAGGAGGTGGAGGGCAGAGCTTGCGAGGAGAGGAGTGGAGGTGGCAGAAGAACAGACAAAGAGAAGAAAAGAAAGAAAGAGAAAGAAGGGACAGAGCAATAGTGATGTTGGCTACTGATTTGTGCTATGTGGAGAAGAGACAACAAAAAGAGAAATAAAAGCGTGTGCTTTAGGGCTTGTGTGTCTCTGTGTCTGGGGTATATTCCACAATGGAAAATAAGATTTAGTAAAAGAAAAAAATGTAATAATTGTAATTAAAAATTCATTACTTGACATCAAAGAACTCTATACAGATATTTTAAAGACAAATCATTAAAATAAATGTACCAATCCACTTTCACACCATACGTGGTGCCTTGCATTTACTCAGGTAGTTTTTTTCAGGGGGAGGGGGACAATTTCAACAGGAAAGGCTTTGTTGTTGAACTCAAATTTAACCTCTGTCATATGAGTAATTAAAACCGTGTGAATGATATAGTTTAAGTTCTATGAAAATAAAATCCCTTGCTCGTCATGACCACCCCTTTAAATTGCTGGAGAATCTCATATTTCTAAATGGAAACAAACATTATTGCTAATACTGTGCATTTTTTTTGATTTTATGCACTTTGAGATGTGCCTGGGTCAGATGTGAGCAAAATGTTTATTTTTTTTTATTTCAAAAGTGGAAAAAAAGTATTGATACTACCTGAGTCTGTTCAGTTATAGCTTTTTTGTTGTTTTTTTATACATTTCTGATGTGCTTGTGTCAGATGTGACCAAATGTAAAAGGGAAACAATGAATAAATATTGTTTTTAAATACATTCTTTTGTGTCGATTTAAAATTTGTCATTACCTTTTGCTGAAAATGTCTGGCCCAGCTAAGTTTATGGTTTGAAAAATCTGGCCCAACTGAAATTGTAATTGAATAGCCATGCCACAAAGGCTTTACTCAACCACATCAGAGCCAAGGATTGGGTTTGGGGGGTAGACCCCATGCAATTTACATATATACCTAAATAAGAAAGGCAGTTGTACAAGAATCTTTTTTTTTTCTCCAGCTCTATTAACATTATATACCTCTTACTTCTAAGAATTATGCTAAAGTCAAAGCAGATGGATGTCAAAGTAGTGTCTCTAATCACCAGTTATATGACAGGCACATCTCTGTTTTTTGTGTGCTGGAACAGGTAGTCAACAACACAGGCTGACCGCAAAGAAATTGGTCTGGCCCCAATTTCTGTCCAACTTAAACACATTAAACTTTATACACCTGCATTGGTTCTCACTCAACCCTGAAACCAATGGGTGTGTAGAAGTAGTGAAGAAAGGTGAAATACTGAGGCCATGTGGATAAGTATGGTGACTTAAGGTTGAACTACCTACAGGAGGTAGGAATTGCATTTAAACATGAATCTGGGGTGATGCAAAGACTGATAGTCCAGGCTGGCCCTGCTCTGGGGAATAGGCTAGACTATAAGTATAATGAGATGGATGTTGGTTAAGTTGCTTAAGTCACAGACATCATCTTATCCTTTCTTAAACTTGCCCAACAGGCAAAACAACTATTCTATCACGGTGATCCACTGAACATTACCAATGTCTTTTTTTAACCAACAGACATCAAGTACTTTTTCTGACCAGATTGTGATTTTTTACATTTGTTGTGGTTAATAGCTTATTGGATAGATTTGTGTTACTTTTTAGAGAACAAGTATATGCAATATATATTTACGTTTTATGCAGTTTATAACTGACTCTGCAAATATATTTTAAATATATGAAATACCTATATGTCTATTAAATATCACAAGACAGAACATTATCCAGTGTGTTTGAGCTATTAAACATGAATTCTCAAAATCAATTTGATTTCTCCTACTGATCGCAGTAAAAATTAGTCAGATGTCCTGAAAGACTGTACAGAACAACACAGTAGTGTCAATTTCTCTGCAATGATGAGTCTCTTTCCTATTTGAGATATTGTAAAAGATGACATTAGGTAAAAAATGCCTTGAAAATGGGTTCTCACATAGAAAAACTGTCAAATGTCCCAAATTTCTATCAAGAAATGACGCCAAGGTCTGGTTCTATGATTTGTGGAGCTAAAGAACATGGTAAAACATTCCAGTTTGGTTGTCATTATAATGAAGTTCAACATTCCAGAAAAAGGAAACAGTATTAAATGATGACTGGCTTGTGCAAGCATTTCCACTTAACTCCCATTGCCTTTTCAGTAGGAGGAAATGTAATATAATGGGCTGTTCATTAACTAATTAGCTCTCTACAATAGGTCATAGTTTTAATTTTGTGTAAGAATAATACATCACAAGCTTTACTTCTTCAACTTTTTCTGTGATATATTGGATTGATTATTTTGTTGATTGGACTGACAGTTTGTTTTATTAATAGCAAAATGTGTATTTTTATCTTCTATTACAATACAGATCTGAAATTAAATAAAACTTAATACAAAATGTAAACATAGTTATTCACATTCTTTCTAAGATGTGTGCAAAATGTAGAAAAAAACACGTTTTAATTAAAAAAAATAAAAATTTCAAGTACTTTGCCAGTTCTCTTCACCTTTTTTTAGTATGATACTTGTTCAAAACAGCAGAAACAACATTAATTTGAATACATCTCAGAGCAATTTCTTAGTTTAAATTTGAAATTCAAGATACAAGAGAAAAAAGCATACTAGAGGGCAAACTGGATACTAATCGACAAAAGACTTGATGTTTTAAGTAATCTAATTTTAAAAGCACTGTAGTCCAAGAAAAAAAAAAACCACTGAATTAAATGATTCTACGCTTAATTATGCAGACTAAGTAAACCTGGGTGAGGAGAGTAGTGGGGCTAAAAAACCAAAATGCAGCTTACGCATGACTTGCTGTGGATGTGATAAACTTTTACATGGTGTTGCCAATTCATTTTCGATATTTTTAAGGTCAAAGGGTATAACTATCTGGATTAAGCACATGTGCTAAAGTCTTTAAAAAGAAACAAAAATAAACAAATTAACATAAGACATACATTTTAAAGTTTGGTAAGCCAACTTTTAAAGGGCACCTTGTTTAGAAATAAGACATTATGAAATGACATCAGGAATATAAAACTACATCATTCCACATGCCACAACTGCAGCATTTTCCTTAGTAAGCCTGTGGCTAAGATACGGTGTCTTAAAAGCTTTATTTTATAACTTCAATCACATAAAATTTAACTTCCCCATGTATTTCCTGAAACACTATACAGTTTAATTTCAACCTTAACATAGTAAACTCCATTAGCCTGCTACACCATGGTAAACATCGACAGAACATGCATGTCAGAAAAATGGTGGTTAATAGTTTACAGCATCTGCAATATTCTCACAACCTTTGGCCTTAATTTATCATGGCACTTCTGATATTTTCCACACTGGTCTATAGATACCTTCTCAATAGTTTTCACAAACCAATACTCTTAACCTGTTCAGTTTTGCACAATCTTTGTTTATGTTCTGTTTTATGGGGAAAAGGTTTTAACAAGTCATAAGCTACCTCAGTGAAAGCAATGTGACCTAGAAGTGATGTGGGAGGTTCAGGTTTAAAGCAAGTGGCAAGAAAATGCTACAGTATGATATACACCACCACACAGGTTGTGATGCTTACATACATGCTTTTCAACCAAGAAATGATGGTTCAATTACTGCCCATTATATTGATCTTTTTGTTTAATCAAGTACTTCCCTTGTGTTATGGTCCCATGTCACTCCTGACAGGGCATTACTGTCTGCAGACTTAATTATTGCAGTTTGCAGATCTTTGCACCAGAAGGAAAAATCAAGAATAATGTATTTAAATATGCTTGCAGATTTTCACAGTAGTTACAATATATGTTGAATGCAACAAATTTAGGGTAATAAAGTTTAATAACATCCAAACTAATTTATTAACAGCCTGCCAACTGTATATTTCATAACTGAGTAAAAAGATATTAATGACCTACATTAGAAAGCAAAAAGCTACGAACTCAAAAAACCCAAACAAAATAGTAAGCAACACATCATAATTTTATGAAATTTATACATGACGATACTTGAAGAAAAATATAACCAGTTGTCTACACCATTAAAAGAAATGTCCTGAGATGCTGCCCAACATATAGCTCAT
This sequence comes from Polypterus bichir lapradei, assembly GCA_026402145.1. Classification (NCBI taxonomy): domain Eukaryota; kingdom Metazoa; phylum Chordata; class Cladistia; order Polypteriformes; family Polypteridae; genus Polypterus; species Polypterus bichir. Next base: position 2,851,628 of record JANRMT010062794.1, read on the forward strand.
TAAAGTTACTTATATTTAGCTTTGACTAGGTTAACCATATCATTTTTGTTGATGATGTATTGCAAGCAAAGTGCAACCTATTACCTGTACTCTAATTTATGACATTACTGAAAAGCCTGAAAAATCAAGTGGGTAATGTTATAATTTTATATTCCAAAATGCAATTTCAGAATACTCAAAAGGTAAAAGAAAATTAATGAAGACTGCATGTGAATGGCAAAATGTTACAATTATTCAGAGCATATAAATATGGTATTTTTATTAGGCTGCAAAGACAGTGGCATTTTAGTTTATTAAAAAATAGCACACACATTAAACCTTACTTTATGAAGCATCTTGCTCCTTCAAATGTATATCCCTCCTCCCATCCAGTAGGCAAGTCTAATTAAAAAAATGTAAAAAAAAAAAAAAAAAAATTAAAAACATTGTCTTAAAATGTCTGTAAGCATACATTTTTAAGTAATTATAACTAAAACATAATACATGTGTAACTAACACATACAGTATAGTGTTTTACAAAGATACTCTAATATTTACCATGTTATACATATTTGGTAATTTTTTTGGACATTTTAACTGCCCAAAAAAGTTTTACATAATGAGAAATGACAGATTTTTTAACCTGCTGAACACTAGAATTACCAGAGCCTACGAAAAAACTCGTAGATCAGTCCCACCTTAAAAAGCTTCGCACCTCTCCGTCAGCGTCTTTTGTCCTTTAAATGTGTTGATAAGCAGCAAACAGCAAGCAGCCTGCTATCACATCCCCCACCCACACAATTTTCTCACCTCAGGTCTGTTTACCTGCGTGTCAGTTGCTTAGAGTTGTATAGAGTGAGAAGTCAAGCAAAATGACACCCTTTATAAATACTATATCGTTATTTGGAACACTTGCATTTCATGTGTGTTTCGTGTCTACAACGATCTATGTAAACACATCGTTAAAGCTGAAACGTTTTTCATGTTTTAGTAATAACTAGCAAAATACCCCCGCTTCGCAGCGGCGAAGTACTGCCTTAAAATTTTTATTAAGAAGAAAATTAAACCTTTTTAAACTGAGGGAAAATATACCAATAATTATTTGTTAAGGTTCTCTTTGTATGCTATGTTGTCAGTTCGGCCCTCCAGTTGTAATTTGACCAAGCTGTAGCTGTGCGCTAAGCTTACTCTTGAGCATGCAACGTACAGTTGGCCATGTGAACAGTAATCTTGTTTCAAATCTCACAGCTTGGATTGCTGCTGTAATAATCGGTTTGAGTTTCATGGTTTGTTTCAATTACGACAGTATTTGTAGGACTTGTGTTGAAGAGACATTCGGCATCTGTCAAGCGTTGTAAGTATACAACCAGTTTCATTGATAACTTCACATCCAGCTTTTGAGAGTTTAAACATTTCTAAACATCAAAGTGTCCACTACTGAAATCGTCACCTGTGAAGCTAAGCTGTTTAAGAGGCATTGGCGGTTGTCCAAAGGTGTAAAATATTTGGCCATTTCGGTACACTTAAGCATTTCACTCTTTTAGTGCTCCTGTGTAGTATAATTATCTCCTGTACCGTCATCAGTCCACACCTTGAACCTGTCCCAGTCATTCAATGCATAAGACACAATGTTCCTCCGGATATCAATAGTGAGCCTGATATGGCTGTGCAAAATGTAACAAAGAGAATGGAAAAGGCAGGTGCCATCTCCGGGCATGGAAACCACTTGGTAAGTGACAGTTCTTTGATCGATGGTGATTACCTCGATAGACATGTTAATGGGGGTACGGTTGGAATGATAAAGGAAATGGGTACCTGAACAATGTAAAGTAAGTCTAAAATACCTATACAATAAATATAATCGTAATAAATGAACAGTAAAACAGCGGAGAAGCCGTGGATTAAATAAAAAGGCTGTAGTTATCAGCAGGGAGACGTGAATACCGTGGTGAAGCAAGGAAGGGAATGTAGAGACTGGAGCGACAGACGGCCTTATATAGGCAGGCAGCCAACAACGTGGGAGGCGTTGGGATGGGGGACCCAACGCCGCCTCACACGGTGACCGAGCTGCAGGCTATGGATGTATATATGTACGTAAGTAGGATTCAGTTAGCGTTGGGAACCCGCGTACCAAATATCTTAAAGATGGGCCCATAAGTAACAAAGACCGTTGAAAAGTTCAATATGGCAGCCGACAGTGGCATCATATCACCGAAATAAGTACCAAATTTCAGCCTTCTACCTATGAATAAGAGAGTTCAACATGGCAGACGTTGTTGACCGTTATGACCGTTACGCGTAGAATTTTGAAATGAAACCTGCTTAACTTTTGTAAGTAAGCTGTAAGGAATGAGCCTGCCAAATTTCAGCCTTCTACCTACACGGGAAGTTGGAGAATTAGTGACGTTGGAAACTTCAATATGGCGGCCGACAGTGGCATCATACCACTGAAATAAGTACGTACATCGGTTTTGGTTAGCGCAGGGAAGCCACCTACCAAATTTCGTGAAGATGGGGCCGTAAATAAGAAAGTTAAACATGGCGAACATTGTCAACCGTTATGACCGTTACGCGTAGAATTTCGAAATGAAACCTGCTTAACTTTTGTAAGTAAGCGGTAAGGAATGAGCCTGCCAAATTTCAGCCTTCTACCTACACGGGAAGTTGGAGAATTAGTGATGTTTGGAAAATTCAATATGGCGGCCGACAGTGGCGTCATACCACCAAAATAAGTACATACATCGGTTTTGGTTAGCGTAGGGAAGCCACCTACCAAATTTCGTGAAGATGGGGTCAGCCATCTACCTATACGGGAAGTTGGAAAATTAGTGACGTTGGAAAGTTCAATATGGCGGCCGATAGTGGCGTCATACCATCGAAATAAGTACATACATCAGTTTCGGTTAGCGCAGGGAATCCGCCTACCAAATTTCGTGATGATGGGGCCATAAATAAGAAAGTTCAACATGGCGGACATTGTGAAAATTAGTGACATTGGAAAGTTCAATATGGCGGCCGACATTGGCGTCATACCATCGAAATAAGTACATACATCAGTTTCGGTTAGCGTAGGGAATCCGCCTACCAAATTTTTGAAGATGGGGCCATAAATAAGAAAATTCAACATGGCGGACATTGTCGACCGTTATCGACCATTATGACCGTTACGTGTAGAATTTCGAAATGAAACCTGCTTAACTTTTGTAAGTAAGGTGTAAGGAATGAGCCTGCCAAATATCAGCCTTCTACCTACACGGGAAGTTGGAGAATTAGTGATGTTTGGAAAATTCAATATGGCGGCCGACAGTGGCGTCATACCACCGAAATAAGTATGTACATCGATTTTGGTTAGCGCAGGGAAGCCACCTACCAAATTTCGTGAAGATGGGGTCAGCCTTCTACCTACACGGGAAGTTGGAAAATTAGTGACGTTGGAAAGTTCAATATGGCGGCCGACAATGGAGTCATACCATCGAAATAAGTACATATATCGGTTTTGGTTAGCGCAGGGAAGCCGCCTACCAAATTTCGTGAAGATGGTGCCATAAATAAGAAAGTTCAACATGGCGGACGTTGTCGACCGTTATCGACCGTTATGACCGTTACGTGTAGAATTTCGAAATGAAACCTGCTTAACTTTTGTAAGTGAGCTGTAAAGAATAAGCCTGCCAAATTTCAGCCTTCTACCTACACTGGAAGTTGGAGAATTAGTGATGAGTCAGTCAGTCAGTCAGTCAGTCAGTCAGTCAGTCAGTCAGTCAGTGAGTGAGTGAGTGAGTGAGTGAGAGTGAGTGAGTGAGTGAGGGCTTTGCCTTTTATTAGTATAGATTATGGTTATTAATGGCTCGGGTATATAAAGCGCTGGTAACACAATAAACCTTTAAAAACCGATGGGAGGCTGAGTATATGTTTACTGACATTGCCGGTAAACCCGTGTGTCTCATTTGTGGAGCTAATGTGGCTGTAATTACAGAATTTAATCTTTACAACGACTGACAAACACAGAATGTAACTTGAACACAACACATCGTACAAATACGACCCTGATTGAAACAAATAATGATAATCGAATCCTTGATCACAGCAACACTCAATAACACTCACAAAAAATTACTGTATATTGACAATCATGTTACGTTATTTCTAAAATGTTCCCTTTTCTTTTTCATAGCTTCCTTAACACACTACGTCTCCGCTGCGAATATATATATATACCTCGATCTACATACTCTCAAATACTGTAGATAAGCCACACACCGTGGCGCAATTGTAGAGGCTTTGCCTCTATCGCCTACGTCCGAGGTTCGATTCCCGAGAGGGGATGTACTGAGTATGTACGCGCGCTTCTCGGTTCATTTTAACCTCGCATCTCCTTGGTTTGAGACGTATGACAAAATATGCGGTTAACGCAGAATCATGTTACGTTATTTTTAAAATCTTTCCTATTCTTAGCACAAGCACAGCTGAGAAGCTTCGATGCATGTACTCCATAACAAAAAACTTTTGGCAATGCATGATTTCCTGGTACATCGATTACACTGATGCACACATCACAGCTACACAAATGTTACAGTCTAAATGAAGCGCGTTCCTACGACTGATCGGAGGAAAATTTAATTTCAAAAAACTACCTGAGCGAAGCCTTGATAAAAGCATGGTTTTGTGCACAGTGAAAATCAAGCAAAATTAGATGCATTACAGAAAGCGGACTTTGTGGCTCTTACTGGGGATCATTGGACTTCCATGACCGTTAGTAATTCTAATTACATCTAATTACAAAATGTTCAATGATCACACTGTTTTAGCCTAATGTACAAAATAATTTTGGCTAAGGTTACTCAGAGTTTAAAGATTAAGTTGGTCAAATTACCTTTTATGTTTCTGACTTATTTTTTTAAGAAGAAAAACTGCACTTTATGTTGAAATTTTGGTTATTATTATTTAAAGACAATACCATTCTGAAAATGTACTTAAAGTACTTAAACTACCACTTTATTTTTAAGTCTGCCCAATTTTAACCAGGGATGATATTTTTGTTTCTGTTTTGAATTCAAATGCAGTTTAAAAGCATTTTTTTTTTTTTTTCAGAAATTAAAAGAGCTTGAGTTTACAATATTCATGTCCATGTCTATTATTTGATTCTGTCGCCCACTAAAACCCTTTTAAATTAAAAAAACACATTTGCGATTTGGGGCAAATTTACGTGTGCGATTACATACGATTAATCAAGATTAATTATTACACAGCCTCTAATTAATTGGATTAATTTTTTTAATCGAGTCCCACCCCTAATATATATATGTAGATATACAGTATATATGTAGATATGTATATGTGTATATATGTATATATATGTGTTTGTGTGTATATATATGTGTTTGTGTGTATATATATGTGTGTGTGTATATATATATATATATGTGTATATATGTATATATATTTATATGTATATGTATATATATATATATATATATATATATATATATATATATATGATGTGTATATATATGTTTATATGTGTGTGAGTGTATATATATATGTCAGCAACACTCATGACAATGACAAAACAATTACATTAACAATCATGTTATGTTATTTTTAAAATATTTCCTTTTCTTTTTCATAATTTCTTTAACACACTACTTCTCCGCTGCGAAGCGCGGGTATTCTGCTAGTCTATACTAATAAAAGGCAAAGCCCTCACTGACTGACTGACTCACTCACTCATCACTAATTCTCCAACTTCCCGTGTAGGTAGAAGGCTGAAATTTGGCAGGCTTATTCCTTACAGCTCACTTACAAAAGTTAAGCAGGTTTCATTTTGAAATTCTACACGTAACGGTCATAACGGTCGACAACGTCCGCCATGTTGAACTTTTATATTTATGGCACCATCTTCGCGAAATTTGGTAGGCGTCTTCCCAGCGCTAACCGAAACCGATGTATGTACTTATTTTGATGGTATGACGCCACTGTCGGCCGCCATATTGAACTTTCCAACGTCACTAATTTTCCAGCTTCCCGTGTAGGTAGAAGGCTGACCCCATCTTCACGAAATTTGGTAGGTGGCTTCCCTGCGCTAACCAAAACCGATGTACGTAGTTTTTTCGGTGGTATGACGCCACTGTCTGCCACCATATTGAATTTTCCAAACATCACTAATTCTCCAACTTCCCGTGTAGGTAGAAGGCTGAAATTTAGCAGGCTTATTCCTTACAGCTTACTAACAAAAGTTAAGCAGGTTTCATTTCGAAATTCTATGCCTAACGGTCATAATGGTCAACAATGTCCGCCATGTTGAACTTTCTTATTCATGGCCCCATCTTCACGAAATTTGGTAGGCGGCTTCCCTGCACTAACCAAAACCGATGTACGTACTTATTTCAGTGGTATGATGCCACTGTCGGCTGCCATATTGAACTTTCCAATGTCACTAATTCTCCAACTTCCCGTGTAGGTAGAAGGCTGAAATTTGGTACTTATTTCGGTGATATGATGCCACTGTCGGCCGCCATATTGAACTTTTCAACGGTCTTTGTTACTTATGGGCCAATCTTCAAGAAATTTGGTACGCGGGTTCCCAACGCTAACTGAATCCTACTTACGTACATATATATGTCCATAGCCTGCAGCTCGGTCACCGCGTGAGGCGGCTTTGGGTCCCCCATCCCAGCGCCTCCCACGTTGTTGGCTGCCTGCCTATATAAGGCCGTCTGTCGCTCCAGTCTCTACATTCCCTTCCTTGCTTCGCCACGGTATTCACGTCTCCCTGCTGATAACTACAGCCTTTTTATTTAATCCACAGCTTCTTCGCTGTTTTATTGTTCATTTATTAAGATTATAGTTATTGTTTAGGTATTTTAGACTTAGTTGACATTGTTCAGAATGAACATTGTGTCTTATGTATTGAACGACTGGGACAGGTTCAAGGTGTGGACTGATGACGGTACAGGAGATAATTATACTACACAGGAGCACTAGAAGAGTGAAATGCTTAAGCCCTTCACCTATGCATCTGCATGTGAGTTGATGGCTGCCGCTGAATTGTTCGGTTGTCGCTTTCAAGTGTACCGAAATGGCCAAATATTTTACACTTTTGGACCACCGCCAATGCCTCTTAAACATCTTAGATTCACAGGTGACGATTTCAGTAGTGGACACTTTGATGTTTAGAAATGTTTAAACTCTCAAAAGCTGGATTTGAAGTTGTCAATGAAACTGGTTGTATACTTACAACGCTTGACAGATGCCGAATGTCTCTTCAACACAAGTCCTACAAATACTGTCGTAACTGAAACAAACCATGAAACTCAAACCGATTATGACAGCAGCAATCCAAGCTGTGAGATTTGAAACAAGATTACTGTTCACATGGCCAACTGTACGTTGCATGCTCAAGAGTAAGCTCAGCGCACAGCTACAGCTTGGTCATATTGCAACTGGAGGGCCGAACTGACAACGTGGCATACAAAGAGATCCTTAACAAATAATTATTGGTATATTTTCCCTCAGTTTAAAAAGGTTTAATTTTCTTCTTAATAAAAATTTTAAGGCAGTACTTCACCGCTGCGAAGCGCGGGTATTTTGCTAGTACAGTATATAAAATGATCTCGCGGGCCGGATATAATTACACGCCGGGCCGGATGTGGCCTGCGGGCCTTGAGTTTGACACATATGGACTAAATAGAACTTGAAAAGATATATTTTTTCGTACATCGAGCCCACGTGCTATTGTGGTTTTGCCTGCGTGTCTCAATAAGTCATCCTCCCCTCGCTCTTACTTTTTTACCGCTCATCTAATGAATACACTGAGTATGGCTTTACCAAAACAATCATTGATGGCGAATAAAGTATCCATTATTCGAGTATGTAGATCGGGGTATATATATACATATATATATACCCGCGTATCGCAGCGGAGACGTAGTGTGTTAAAGAAGCTATGAAAAAGAAAAGGGAACATTTTAAAAATAACGTAACATGACTGTCAATATACAGTAATTGTTTTGTGAGTTTTACTTAGTGTTGCTGTCATCAAGGATTTGATTATCATTATTTCTTTCAATCAGGTTCGTATTTGTAGGATGTGTTGTGTTCAAGTTACATTCCGTGTTTGTCAATCGTTGTAAAGATGACAGGTTTCATTCATCGATTCGTTTCTTACTGCATCAATAAACAGCTCGTCTTCTTCTTTATCTGAGACCTGACACACTGCATGCACGGGTTTTTTTTTGCACTGTCTTCCTTTAGTGGGACATTGACTTTTTCCACCGTGTGCTTTGTTTCCGCAGTAGCTGCATTTATGAATGTGCTTGTATGTATCACACGCTTCATATTTTTTTGCTGCCTTTTCAATTGTGTAATTCGTTTTTTGTTCAGCGCTCTTCGGAACTGTTGCTTTTTGTCTGTGCACTGCGTCAGTTCACGTGAGCCGCTCGGTGTACATGCATCGAAGTTTCCCAGCTGTGCTGCTGCCATGTCGTGCTATGTCCATGGCTGTATCTAATGTTACCGAAGTCCCGGCACTTAAAACTTTCTCTCGCAGTTTCGCTGAGTTTGTGCCAAACACCACCCTGACCATCTCATCTTCCTCTGCATAAGCACAGTCCTTCACCCGTGAATATTTACCCGTGGCAGTTTGCTATTGGATTGCCGCTGACGGACGGCCTTATATGGGCAGGCACTAAATTACAAACGCCAGCGGCAGCCTGTCTATGAACTTAATTTAAAGTTTAGGTTTACATCGTGCTTTGTTTCCGAAGTAGCAGAACTCATGAATATGGTTGTATATGTCACTCGCTCACTTCTTATTGTTTCGCTGCCTTCTCAATTATATAATGCATGTTTTCTTCAGCGCTTTTTGGGCCTCTTCCTGGTTTTCTACCTACTGCGTGATTACGTGGGAGGCGTGATGATGTCACACGAAACTCCGCCCCCACGGGTTTCAAGCTCATCTCCATTACAGTAAATGGAGAAAAACAGCTTCCAGTTATGACCATTACGCGTATAATTTCGAAATGAAACCTGCCAAATTTCAGCCTTCTACCTACACGGGAAGTGAGTGAGTGAGTGAGTGAGTGAGTGAGGGCTTTGCCGTTTATTAGTATAGATTGACTAAATGTAGACATGAAGTGTATAATGTGTGAAGCCTGAATTTCAAATATCAAACAAACACTTTCACAAAAGGTACAAAAATAACAGAACAAATGTGCTTCCATTCAAAAATATAACTGCAGAAAAACAACCCGCGTTACGGTGCGACATTGACACGCAGTTGCTATGATAGCTTCGGTGGCGCAACGGTATCAACCGTTGACTGGTTATCAAAGCTTTATGGGTTCGATCCTGGACGAGTCCGTTTTGAGAAGAGAGCTGCTCATATTCTTACTATTTTAGAATAAAAACATACATTTGATTCCAGTCTGTAACAGCCGGTGTAATTTATGATACTTGTGAAGGTTAGCTTTTTTTTTTTATTCAGTTTTATTCTTTCAGCCGCGTTCAAGATCTGATGTAGAACCGTGGAAATGGCTCACTTTGCAGAGGAACTTCGTCATCGCTTCTTACAAGAAAAGGCAATAGATAAAGCAAAACAGGATGCAACATCGACAAGCCTCTGTTCCAAGGCTGCCACCTCCCCAGCCTCTTCAGTGTAATACTAACCACAGCACAGAGAAAAGTGCGTACATTGCAACAGGTACACATGTCGTAAATGTAGAAAGGACAGTCCTTGTGTGTGTGGGAACTGTTAACATTTGAATCTGATGATTGCATATAACGCGGAACTGACCTCTCTATAATATTTTTTCCTCTGCATGTCCTGGAGTACAAAAGAAACAGTACCATGCAGCAACACGTGAAGACTGGCAAGATCGAAAAAAAAAATAACCCGTCACTGATTACAAGCGTAAGAAGGAGTGCGAATGAATATGAATAATGTTGCATCAGTGCCACAATGTTTTCCGAAATGTACTATACAGGTCATAAAATGAGTTACTCCAAATATCATATATACCTATGTCTCTGTGGGTTTTTTTTTTTTGTCAGTACGGTTTTGACATTATGGACTATAAGGTGCATACTAATTCAGCATGAGCAGGAACACTCAATAAAACTGAATAAAAACTGTGACTGTGAGATATAAAGCAGGCAGATTCATCAGCATTTGTGTGTCAGCTTTTATCCCTCCAGATTAGAGAATTTGTATTAAAACACCACTCACATATACAGTTAATCGCCAGTTACAGATAACAAGCAACCGCGTCAGATCTTGGCCGGGGAGGGGAGGGTGTTGTATCGTGATCGTGACTGAGAGACTAAAAGTGACAAAAAAGTGCTCACTTTTACAAGTACTATAAATTTACAGCGGCTGTTACAGACACAAATCAAACGTATGTTTTTTTTATTGTATAATATTAACAATAAGATCAGCTCACTACTCAAAACGTGGAGCCGGTTTCGAACTCACAGCCTCCGGATTATTAGTCAGCGGATCTTACCGCTAAACCACAGAAGCTGACATATTCTATTTGCACCTTTTATGAAAGTATTTATTTGACATTTGGCCATCAGCCTTCACACATTATACAGTTCATGTCTACATCTAACTCAGTCCACACCTAAACTTTAGATTCGCTACATTATCAATACATTTGTCATATTAAAAAGTGACCAGCTGAATGAATTCCACAGCCACATCAGCTTAGTATTCCCTGCAATTCAGTTCACAATGGAAAACAAAATTAACCAACGCATTAATTTTCTGGACATCTCCATTGAAACAGGTAACGACACCACCTTAATTGAGTGTTTACTGCATTGAATGTTATGCGGACAAAATATTACACTTTTCTAGCAATCACCCCTTATCACATAAATGCCCACTATATTACAAAGAATACCAAAAACAATGAAAGACATTGTTTTTGTCCATCTGTTCACATCAAAAGGCTACCCCAAGATGTTTATCAAATAATTCTTACGTAGGAGGTGCCATAGACCTTGGCAAACAATCAATTCTAACCTGATCTCACATCCTACTTGGCACACCCTCTCACAGTGGTGTGTCAGAAAGTACAGTGTGCATCCTCTCCAAATCAGGCATCAAAACAGCCCGTAAACCTGTAAACACTTTTTGCACTGTTCTTTTTAATGCCAAAAGCAAGAAATTTGTATTAGAAACACGGAAAGCATTATACAGTATACCATGCTCTGCATGCCCAGCTAAATATGTGGGTCAAACATCTAAACCACTCGCAACAGGCATAGAAGAACATTGCAACACTGTCAGAAGAAATGACCCATGATCTCTGATATACATACAAACAAGTTTTACCGGACAGACATAACTGGGACACGGTTCAAGTAAACTTTAGGGAAAATTATTAAAGTGTCAGAGAGCTGGCTGAATTATGACTCTCAAATGAAATTGCAATTAGCAGATGTAGGGACATAAACCCTCCCTCCTCAAACCGCCACCTTATCGTAGTGGAGGGGTTTGCGTGTCCCAATGATCCTAGGAGCTCTGTTGTCTAGGGCTTTATGCCCCTGATAGGGTCACCCAAGGCAAACTGGTCCTAGGTGAGGGATGAGACAAAGAGCAGTTCAACATAACCTCCTATGAAGAACAAAAAATTTGGACGGCGTTTTCCCTCGCCCGGACACGGGTCACCGGGGCCCCCCTCAGGAGCCAGGCCTGGAGTTGGGGCTCGATGGCGAGCTCCTTGTGGCCGGGCCTGCACCCAATGGGGCTCGGCCGGGCACAGCCCGAAGAGGCAATGTGGGTCCCCCTTCCCATGGGCTCACCACCTATGGGAGGGGAAAATAGGTCAGGTGCAGTGTGAGTTGGGTGGTGGCCGAAGGCGGGGACCTTGACAGTCCGATCCTCATTTACAGAACCTGGCTCTTGGGACATAGAATGTCACCTCTCTAAAGGGGAAGGAGCCTGAGCTGGTGCGCAAGGTTTGATGGGTTCGGGCTAGATATAGTCGGGCTCATCTCGCCACATGGCTTGGACTATGGAACCAATCTCCTTGAGAGGGGCTGGACTCTCTGCCACTCTGGAGTTGCCCCCGGTGAGATGCGGCGAGCAGGTGTGGGCATACTTATTGCCCCCAGACTTGAAGCCTGTATATTGGGGTTTACCCCGGTGGACGAGAGGGTAGCCTCCCTCCACATTTGGTTGGGGGGACAGGTCCTAACTGTTGTTTGTGCGTATGCACCGAACAGCAGTTTGGAGTACCCACCCTTTTTGGAGTCCTTGGAGGGGGTGCTAGAGGGCATACCTTCTGGGGACTCCCTCATACTGCTGGGAGACTTCAATGCTCACATGGACAATGACAGCGAGACCTGGAAGGGTGTGATTGGGAGGACTGGGGGCCCCCCCCCCCGATCTGAACCCGAGCAATGTTTTGTTATTGGTCTTCTGTGCTCATCACGGAATGTCCATAATGAACACCATGTTCAAGCATAGGGGTGTTCATATGTGCACTTGGCACCAGGACACCCTTGGCCTCAGTTCAATGATCGACTTTGTGGTCGTGTTGTTGGACCTGCGGCCACATGTCTTGGACATTCGGGTGAATAGAGGGGCAGAGCTATCAACTGGACACCACCTGGTGGTGAGTAGGCTTCGATGGTGGGGGAGAATGCCGGTCAGGCCTGGTAGGCCCAAACGTGTTGTGAGGGTCTGCTGGGAATGTCTGGCAGAGTACCCTGTCAGAAAAGCTTCAACAACCACCTCCGGAAGAACTTCGACCCGAGGGAGGTGGGGGACATTGAGTCAGAATGGGCCATGTGCCGTGCCTCTACTGTTGAGGCGGCTGACCGAAGCTGTGCCCGTAAGGTGGTCGGTGCCTGTCATGGCGGCAATCCCTGAACCCGTTGGTGGACACCGGCAGCGAGGGATGCCGTCAAGCTAAAGAAGGAGTCCTACCAGACCCTTTTGTCCTGTGGGACTCTGGAGGCAGCTGATAGGTAAAGGCAGGCCAAGCGGAATGCGGCTTCGATGGTTGCTGAGGCAAAAACTCGGTCGTGGGAGGAGTTTGGGGAGGCCATGGAGAATGACTTTCAGACGGCTTTGAGGAGATTCTGGTCCACCATCTGGCGCCTCAGGAGGGGGAAGCAGTGCAGTGTCAACACTGTATATGGTGGGGGTGGTGCGCTGCTCACCTCGACTCGGGACGTTGTGGGTCGGTGGGGGGAGTACTTCAAAGACCTCCTCAATCCCACTAACATGCCTTCCAATGAGGAAGCAGATCCTGGGGACTCGGAGGTGGGCTCCTCCATCTATAGGACTGAGGTCAACGAGGTGGGCAAAAAACTCCTTGGTGGCAGGGCCCCGGGGGTGGATGAGATAAGCCCAGAGTTCCTCAAGGCTCTGGATGTTGTAGGACTGTCCTGGTTGACACGCAACATCGCATGGACATCGGCGACAGTGCCTCTGGATTGGCAGACCAGGGTGGTGGTCCCCCTCTTTAAGAAGGGGGATCGGAGGGTGTGTTCCAACTACAGAGGGTCCGTCAGACAGTCGAACCTCTGATTCAGGAGGAACAGTGTGGTTTTCGTCCTGGTCGCAGAACAGTGGACCAGCTCTCACCCTTAGCAGGGTCCTGGAGGGTGCATGGGAGTTTGCCCAACCAGTCTACATGTGTTTTGTGGACTTGGAAAAGGCGTTCGACCGTGTCCCTCAGGGAATCCTGTGGGGGGTGGCTTCGGGAGTCGTATCCCCGATGAGGGCTGTTCGGTCCCTGTACAACCGGTGTCAGAGCTTGGTCCACATTGCCGGCAGTAAGTCGAACCCATTTCCAGTGAGAGTTGGACTCCGCCAGGGCTGCTCTTTGTCACCGATTCTGTTCTTAACTTTTATGGACAGAATTTCTAGGGACTGCCAGGGTGTTGAGGGGGTCCAGTTTGGTGGACTCAGGATTGGGTCACTGCTTTTTGGAGATGATGTTGTCCTGTTTGCTTCGTCAGGCCGTGATCTTCAGCTCTTTCTGGATCGGTTCGCAGCTGAGTGTGAAGCGTCTGGGATGGGAATCAGCACCTCCAAATCCAAGACCATGGTCCTCAGCCGGAAAAGGGTGGAGTGCCCTCTCATGGTTGGGAGCAAGATACTGCCCCAAGTGGAGGAGTTCAAGTATCTCGGGGTCTTGTTCACGAGTGAGGGAAGAATGGAGCGTGAGATCGACAGGTGGATCGGTGCGGCGTCCACAGTGATGCGGGCTCTGCATCAGTCTGTCGTGTTGAAAAAGGAGCTGAGCCGTAAGGCAAAGCTCTCAATTTACCAGTCGCTCTATGCTCCTACCCTCACCTATGGTCATGAGCTATGGGTAGTGACCGAAAGAACGAGATCACAAATACAAGCGGCTGAAATGAGTTTCCTCCGCAGGGTGTCTGGGCTTTCCCTTAAAGACAGGGTGAGAAGCTCAGTCATCCGGGAGGGGCTCAGAGTAGAGCCGTTGCTCCTCCGCATCGAGAGGAGTCAAATGAGGTGGCTCGGGCATCTGATCAGAATGCCTCCTGGACACCTCCCTGGTGAGGTGTTCCGGGCACGTCTAACCGGGAGGAGGCCCCGGTGAAGACCCAGGACATGCTGGAGGGACTATGTCTCCCGGCTGGCCTGGGAACACCTCGGGATTCCCCCGGAAGAGCTAGAATAAGTGGCCAGGGAGAGGGAAGTCTGGGCATCTCTGCTCAAGATGCTGCCCCCACGACCCAATCTCGGATAAGCAGAAGAGGATGGATGGATGGAGGGACATAAACTCAGCACATGCAGACTTAAAAAGAAGGACGCCTAAATAATAAAAAAACTTTATGGCCAACACCGTCCAAACCCCACCTTATTGATTTCCCCCCTTAAAACCCCACACCCTAATTTGCTGTATATTGTCTTGGATTCCTGTATGTCTAATCATTTTCCACTGATGGTGACATCAGGTAGGTTGTCAAAAGCTTAGGAATAAAAAAGCTATTTTAAAAGGTACGTGATTCAGTTTCTCCCTTTGTGGATTACTAGCTACAAATTATATATACAGGGTTCAGTAACACAGTCTATTCCAACTCCGCTTTAAGACAGACAGAGGGTTTTCAAATAATCAGTAAAAGTTGGGAAACCTGTGAACCTTGTTTGCTTCAACTTGCAAAGTTAAATTTAGTTTAATCCAGACAGTTTAGCACATCTAAGAGATTTAATGCTTTTTTGGTTGGTAGAATCATAGCGTGCCATAGTATATTTTGGGTTACAAAAAGTGTGTCACCACAGAAAAAAGCTTGGAAAACACTGCCCTTACCTACACCTTTGCTACTGGCATGCTAAAAAAGATCTCCTTAGCTGCTATCTCACTTCAATACTGACACATGAACTTGCATGGTTATGTAATGTATTTTGCATAAATTAGCAAAGGTACTGCAAACTTGAATCATGGGTAGGGATAATCATTACATTTCTACTTCATAGAATTTTGTCATTATATTAAGGCAGTCAGCCCTGTAAGCTACCTGGCAGACAGGGGAGTTAAATACAGAAGGTACTAGAGCAGCGGTACTGAATCAAAATTTAAAGAGGCTCAACCAACAAAATTTTCTCCTTGTGTTTGTTTTATGATTCAGATCCTTATATCTCACACAATCAATTCATTGTTATTGGCAATTAAACACTGCTTAAATGTAAATATACATGCCCTTATATGTTTTAATCATTTAAAATTATTAATAGCTTATATTTTTTAATCATTCAAAATTATTACTTGCACTACAGCTATATCCTGTTATAATATACATTTACTATATTTATAAAGGTGTGTTTTGTTCTTCAGTGTATCAACTAGACATTCATAATTCTTGAGGTATAATTACAAAATACAGATTACCATTTTAGTTATGTAGTACTTGTTTTTACCAAAATTTAGGCCATATGACATGCAGAAACAAATAATAAACATAGTACAAAAAAACCCTATTGTTTACTAAGCAACAATTTCAAATTCGTCTTTATCTTTTCTTTTTTCAATTAAAATTGTAAGAGGTTGCATTTTAAATAAGCTTGCTGTCCAAACTCAAGTACATGGTGTCCGTTTTAATTTAAAGGACAAAATAAAGGTCTGAATTTTTAGTTGCTTTTCTTGCCATTTGTTTAGATGCACAGGATGACTTCTCTGATTGCTTTTTTTCAGTTTATTACTCCATTTTTTTTAATATAAAGGCCAATGTACCAAGCACCTTTTGTTCACTGATGAAACAAGCTTTCACTTGCTATTCTTTGTTTACACTGCAGGAAGTTTGCTGCAAAAGAAAGATACACACACACTGGCTCAACAACCATAATACCTTGCGTAAAGGAGCACTGCAACTAAATTACCATAAAGCTTAGAAAAGAAGGGGCTGAAAATATACTTTGTTGTGATTAGCCTTTTTAGCACTCACCAATCAAGTCTTTTTTTAGTGCATTTCAGCTGATTTCAATCAGCGGCTGATTGATTGGAACATCATATATGTGTTACCGTCAATTTGTGAAATTAGGCACAGTATATAATGCCTAGGAAATCTAAAGAATGCTGAAAATGGGATGTTAAAGTATGAAACAATTAAAATTTCAAACATTTCCTAGGCATTCTCTGCAATGCCTAAAGGCAAACCAGCAAGTCATTCTGTATAATGCCTAGGGAAAGTTTATAGGTAACACAGACATTTCATGCTTTGCCTAAAGACATCACTCTTTCTATAGAATGCCTAGGAATTCTATACAATATCTGCATTTCACACATTGCCAGTAACATATACATTGTCACACACTTGATTGAGTCTTGGAGACAGCTTAAAGTAAAGGTGGGAGATGTCAGTCCTGGAGGGCCGCAGTGGCTGCAGGTTTTTGTTCCAACCCAGTTTCTTAATAAGAAGCCAAATATGGCTGATGAAGCATTTACTGCTCAAGTGACATTATAATGCTTCATTTCAGTGGTCTCGCTTGTTAAGGTTCTCCACCCTTAATTGCTTATTTCAGTATTAAACAGCTGAATTCACAGTTTTTAATGGCTACATATTAGCAATAAGACGCAAATGACAAAGGAGCCAGTAGTTCTTCATCTAACTTGTTTCCATTTACAACTATGTGGATTCATCAAGTAGTATCCGGTTTAATAAAAGAGACAAATGTGACGACTGAAAATTATCCATTTTAGGCTTCAAATGTTTTGGGTGACATCCTTGGAAAGAAAAATCCACAATATGAGAATCTAACATTGCAGACTAACAAGCCATAAAATTAAATGATGTCTGTAACAGGCAAGGATTGGTTTCTAATTAAGTAATGGGGTTGGAACGAAAATCTGCAGCCCCCCCAGGGCCGACATTGCCCACTACTGGCTTAAAGGCAATGGTGGTGGTAATTTCTTGCCGATCCACAAGATGGTGCTGTTTAAACATAACATGTGACTATATGTGGTGTTGTGTGAAAGGATGAAAAAATTGATGAAAATCTGCAAGGTTGGGTTGATGTCGTGGCTGGGAAGGTGGGAGGCCACTGTAAGAGATTGAACAGTGGAGGCTGCCCCTTTTTGGAAAGTTGTTTTTCCAGTATATTGAGAGTTACTTTGTCTTGTTTTGGTTATCTGAATTTAAGAATGTTGTCTTATGGTGTGAAAGAAAGTGCCTTTTAGGAATGGAATGGGATTGAGAAGGAGATGAAAGAAGAATATTGTTGTTGGCCGATAATGTGGTCTGAAAATGATTAAAAGATCTTCTTCAGAGTCTGAGGTGGCAGATGCCCCCTATATGTCATTATGTGTATGTATGTATATATGTGTGTCTATGAACAGTATGTGAATCTTTTTGTGTGTCAGCTGACTAATTAGTAATAAGATTGTGGTTTTTCCCCAGATTCAGTAAACATTCTGTGGCCAATGGATGGAACATGCAAGATATCCAAAATAGAGGTCAAAATAACACACAGCCATTAATGTCTAAACCACTAGCAATAAAAGTGAGTGCACCACTAAGTGAAACATGTCCAAATTGTGCCCAAAGTGTTAATATTTTGTGTGGCCACCATTATTTTCCAGCACTGCCTTAACTCTCTTGGGCATGGAGTTAACTAGAGCTTCACAGGTTGCCACTGGAATCCTCTTTTACTCCTCCATGACGACATCACAGAGCTGGTGGATGTTAAGAGACCTTGCGCTCCTCCACCTTCCGTTTGAGGATGCCCCACAGATACTCAATAGAGTTTAGGTCTGGAGACATGCTTGGCCAGTCCAGCACCTTTACCCTCAGTTTCTTTACTAAGGTAGTGGTCGTCTTCGAGGTGTGTTTGGAGTCGTTATCGTGTTGGAATTCTTCCCTGCAGCCCAGCTTCCGAAGGGAGAGGGTCATGCTCTGCTTCATTATGTCATAGTACATTCTGGCATTCATGGTTCCCTCAATGAAATGTAGCTCCCCAGTGCCGGCAGCACTCCTGCAGTGCCAAACCATGACACTCCCACCACCATGTTTGGGTGTAGGCAAGACACACTTGTCTTTGTACTCCTCACCTGGTTGCCGCCACACACGCCTGACACCATCTGAACCAAATAAGTTTATCTTGGTCTCATCAGACCACAGGACATGGTTCCAGTAATCCATGTCATTAGTCTGCTTGTCTTTCTAAAGCAGAAATAATCTATTAAAGCAGCTGATGTTGCAAAAGGAGTTACAGCGTTAACCAGGCAGAGGCTTCAAGTGCTGGAAGAGGTGGAAAAACTGTTAACCAGTTTACTCATTTACCAATTTGAGAACCCTTGTGCTTTCAAGCAGCACAATGTAAACAAAGCCAGACTGCCAGTAATGTGGAGGGCAAACACGAAGGATTGGGTCACAAGGACTTTGTTTTTGGAATGGCTGCATGAGGCTTTCGCTTCCACCAGCTAAACAGCTAAAAACACCAGAAACCCAAGAAATCACAAGAGAGAAAACACCTGAAGGAAAACATCCCTCCATCACGGAGCCAGACTCTCCCTCAAAACTGTAACCTCCTCTCCACCCAGTTCCTCCTCACTTCATGCCTGAACTCGACTCATGCAAGGTTAGCTTTCTTGGTGGCTTATGGTTTTTGTATTAGGGATTTTTCAAATGTTCATTTTTCGGTTCGTAGCGTGAATTGTTGCAGTGTTACTTTTCACTTTTTTTTCGAATGTTCATTTTTTTACCCCTGTGCTTAAAACTCATTAAAAAAAGTGTTTACAGCGAATGGTTAGTAGCGTGATTTGTAGCAATGTTACTTTTCTTGGTGGTTTATTAAACTACAGATTTTTCAAATGTTCCTTTTTTTCCCCCTGTGCTTAAAACTCATTAAAAAAAAGTGTTTACACAGTGATCGGTTGCAAGGCTATAGTGCAAACTCCTGTAATGTTACTTTCTTGGTTGCTTGTGGTTGGTTTTTAAATAAAGTTCGGATTTGTTCACATGTTCCTTTTTTTTCCCCCTGTGCTTAAAACTCATTAAAAAAAGTTTATACAGCGATTGGCTTGCAAGGCTATAGCACGAACTGCTGCAATGTTACAGAGAGAGAGAGAGAGAGAGAGAGAGAGAGAGAGAGAGAGGGCGAGTGAGCCTGCGCGTGCAGCTGAGCAGGGAGCCTGGGTGTTTGTGTTAGTGTTATTCAATGTTTTTACATTAGTTTACTATTACACTGTGCATTCTATGGTGTAATTAACTATACAGTAATCCCTCGCTATATCGCGCTTCGACTTTCGCGGCTTCACTCTATCGCGGATTTTAAATGTAAGCATATCTAAATATATATCACGGATTTTTCGCTGGTTCGCGGATTTCTGCGGACAATGGGTCTTTTAATTTATGGTACATGCTTCCTCAGTTTGTTTGCCCAGTTGATTTCATACAAGGGACGCTATTGGCAGATGGCTTAGAAGCTACCCAATCAGAGCATGTATTACATATTAACTAAAACTCCTCAATGCTATAAAGATATGCATCCCGCGCGGTGTTTGTTTGCTTGTCTCTGCCTCTATCTCACCCTCTCTGACATTCTCTGCGCCTGACGGAGGGAGTGTGAGCAAAGGTGCTGTTTGCACAGAAGCTGTTTGCTTAAAAGATACTGACGCTCCTCTAAAAAATGCCGCTTTATCTCGGCATATTTAAAAGCACAAAAGCACACGTATTGATTTTTTGATTGCTTGCTTTAATCTCGCTCTCTCTCTGACGTTCTCTGCACCTGACGGAGGAGATTTGAGCAGAGGGGCTGTTTCAACAGAGGCTGTTTGCTTAGAAGATACTGACGCTCCTCTGAAAAGTGCCGCTTTACTTAAAAGCACACGTATTGATTTTTTGATTGTTTGCTTTTCTTTGCGAGCGCGCGCTCTCTCTCTTAAATTCTCTGCTCCTGATGCAGAGACTCATTTGAAGAAAAGATATATTTGCATTCTTTTAATTGTGAGAAAGAACTGTCATCTCTGTCTTGTCATGGAGCACAGTTTAAACTTTTGACTAAAGGGTGTTATTTCATGTCTAGAGGGCTCTTATAATGTTAACAGTGTGGGAGAGTTTATAAGGGCTTAAAATATATAAAAATAACCATACAAACATATGGTTTCTACTTCGCGGATTTTCACCTATCGCGGGGGGGTCTGGAACGCAACCCCCACGATGGAGGAGGGATTACTGTATTTGTGCTTAAAAATCTTTAAAAAAATATATTTACATACAGTTCGTACGGTCTGGAACGGATTCATTGTATTTACATACAATCTTATGGGTGAAAATTGCTTCGGTTCATGACCAAATCGGTTTACAACCAGAGGTTTGGAACGAATTATGGTCGTGAACCAAGGTTCCACTGTACTGAAGACGATGAAGAAGTACATTATGATCTACTGTATCAAATGCAGCTGTGAGGTCTAGGAGGATAAGGAGTGATGGAGAGCCCTGGTCAGCAGCCATCAGGAGGTCATTGGTGACTTTGACCAGGGCTGTCTCAAGTTAAATAAAGAGAAAACTGAAATCTTAGTGATTGGCAATAATGGATACAATGAGGCTATTAGAAATAAACTGGATACATTAGGATTAAAAGTCAAGACGGAGGTAAAAAGCTTAGGGGTAATTGTTGACTGTAATCTGAATTTTAAATCGCATATTAATCAGATCACTAGGACAGCATTTTTTCACTTAAGAAACATAAGTAAAGTTAGACCTCTTATATCACTGAAAGATGCTGAGAAATTAGTTCACGCGTTTGTTTTCAGTCGACTAGATTACTGTAACGCACTCCTCTCAGGACTAACCAAGAAAGACATAAATCGTTTGCAACTAGTGCAGAATGCAGCTGCTAGAATCCTAACTAGGAAAAGAAAATCCGAACACATTTCTCCAGTTCTGATGTCACTACACTGGTTACCTGTGTCATTCAGAATTGACTTTAAAATTCTGCTTATGGTTTATAAAGCCTTAAATAATCTCGCCCCTTCTTATATATCGGAGTGTCTGACACCTTATATTCCAAATCGTAACCTCAGATCCTCAAATGAGTGTCTCCTTAGAATTCCAAGAACAAAACTTAAAAGAAGTGGTGAGGCGGCCTTCTGCTGCTATGCACCTAAAATCTGGAATAGCCTGCCAATAGGAATTCGCCAGGCTAATACAGTGGAGCACTTTAAAACACTGCTGAAAACATATTACTTTAACATGGCCTTTCTATAACTTCAATTTAACTTAATTTAACTTAATCCTGATACTCTATATGTTCAATTTCCTCATAATAACTATTCAGGGTAGCTCTACAATCCATACTGACCCCTACTCTCTTTTCTGTTTCTTTTTCCGGTTTCTTTGTGGTGGTGGCCTGCGCCACCTCCACCTACTCAAAGCTTCATGATGCTCCAACAATGATGGATGGACTAAAAGGCAGAATTCTACGTGACCATCATCATCAAGCCTTTCCGTGAGAACCCTAAATCCAAAGAGGACTGTTTCATTTATGTTAGGTAGAATGCCCAGAGGGGACTGGGCGGTCTCATGGTCTGGAATCCCTACAGATTTTATTTTTTTTTCTCCAGCCGTCTGGAGTTTTTATTTTGTTTTTTCTGTCCCCCCTGGCCATTGGACCTTACTCTTATTCGATGTTAATTAATGCTGATTTATTTTGTTTTCATATTGTGTTTTTTATTTTTCTATTCTTTATTATGTAAAGCACTTTGAGCTACTGTTTGTATGAATATGTGCTATATAAATAAATGTTGTTGTTGTTGTTGTTGTCTCTGTACTGTGAGAATTTCGGATGCCAGATTGAAATTTTTCAAACAGATTGAATTTTTTGAGGTGATCCTGAAGCTGGACCAAAACAACCTTTTCCAAAACCTTAGACAAAAATGGAAAGTTGGAGATCGGACGATAGTTTGCCATCACTTCAGGATCCAAAGAGGATTTTTTTAAATGAGGTCTAATTTTTATGGTTTTCAAGGCCAATGGGACTAAGCCACTCTAGAGAGAGTGATTAATGATATCAGCAATAAGAGGCTTATATCTGCTACATTAGCTTTTACCAGAGGAGTAGGAAAAGGGTCCAATGAACACGCTGAAGGCCTCATCCTCTGTATGATGCCCTCAACTTCTTTAACTGTGGTACAGAGGAACTGGGAAAGGCAGCCCATTGACTTGGTGTAGAAACATCCAGCGACGAAGGGTTGGAGACAAACAATGAGGAGCGGATGATGTCTACCTTGCACTGCTCCTCTGTGAAATTATTACAGGCATAGGTATTAGGGGTTGAGTAAATGATTTATCACAGAAAAAAGTTGTTTGGAGTTTCCAGGATTGTTGTTGATTAAATTTGAATAGTATTGAGATCAAGCAGTGGTCAGTGCTCTGGAGTATTTTTTTGGTGTTCCTGATAGGCTAATTTGTGGACCGTTAAACTGGGTGCAACAAAATGCTGCTTGAGGGCTCACCCAGCTGCTTTTATCTGTCGAAGAAATTGCAGAATAAAGAAGATTCAAAGTCCAGCTAAAGTAAACTTGATGGTATGATATGGTTGTGCAGACATCAGTAGAAGGAAGCAAAGCGTTTATGGACTTGTACCACAGAATGTAAAAAGCCGCTCAGGTTAAAAAAAAAAAAAAAAACACTGAGTCGACAGCTGTTGGATGCAAGGACTATCATGATTGACTGCTATACCAAGTGCAGAATGTGAAATATTTTTCTGCTGAATGGAAAAGTCACCATGTATGCATCTCATCACTCTGTAATGGCAATCAGATTGCTTAGTTCCTTTATCAGCCACAGCTTCGGATAGATCTATAAAGCCACCAAAAGAAAACACTTTATCTACAAACCACTGGTTTGGAGAGGGAATGTATAGCTAGTTAGGCAAAATATTTTAATGCATTCAAAGAGTGGCTCAAGGGTACAAGATCATGAATTATTCACAATAAATTAATTATATTGAACTGTTAACGAAAGGGGAATAGAACATCCGATAAGGAAACTGAAAAGGATAAAAACTATTTTAGTTTTTTCACAATTTGAAAATTATACAATAATACAGTAACAGTAGCAGCTGCCTTGTGTTATAAGAAGAGATCATATGCCAAAAAATGGACTCATTGCCTAATGTAAGAGACAAAATTCATAAAGAAAGAGATTTCCACACACCAGGCGTTCGCCTTATATACATATAGGTGTGATACAACCTCTGGCTATCAAAACTGACCAAAAGATGGAGCTTGGGATGCATTATTTGCTTGTGATAAATTGCTTAATTTAATCTTGCACTGTACACATTTAAATCCTTTTAACACTAGAATCCCTGAAGTCATAATGCTGGGCCACCTTAAATTTCTTCGCATCTCCTCATCAGCGTCTTTGTTTTGCAATTGTATGGAACACCACAAGCAGCAAGCAGCTGCTATCCCATCCCCTACCGACAGCAGCTCAAGTCAGACAGGATGACAGGAAATGACAGTCAGGAAACGTTGAACACATAACTAAAACAGAAACTTTTTTCATGTTCTAGTACTAATCACAAAATTTTGACATAAAGTGTATAATGTGTGAAGGCTGAAGTCCAAATATCAAATAAACACTTTCACAAAAGGTACAGGTATAACAAATTAAGTGCACTTTTATCCAAAAATATAACCAAAGAAAAAAGAAATTGGATTAGGGCACAATGCTGACACAACTGCTTGGCTTGAATCAGAGGCTGAGTGTTCAAGGCCGGGTCCTTACAAATGTTCCATTCCAGCTATACAAAGAAAACTAGAGGTGTGGGAATTCTTATACATAGAACAGTCTCATTGGTAGTATCATATCTAGTATCTGATCCGGAAGGGAGATATGTGATTGTCATAGGTAATTTATTTAACTATAAAGTGATTTTGATAAATACTGTATGTATGCACCCAATGTCGATGTTAGGGAATTAATGCAAAATGTATTTGCATCCATTTCTAATGTGAACACTCACAAAATTATAATGGCTAAGGATTTTAATTGTGTTTTAAATCCAGACCTAGATAGGTCTCCTGCAACAGGGATGATGACATCTAACACTGCAAAGACAATTACACAGTTTGTACCTGACCACAACTTATCAGGCCCCTGGAGATTTCTAAACCCAAACTCAAGAGCATATTCCTTCTACTCACCAGTGCATCATTGCTACTCAAGATTTTATTATTTCTTTGTAGACAACAACTTCTTGCCTATGATTAAATTGTGTAAGTACGATACAATTGTTATTTCTGACCTTGCCCTCTTGATTTTGGAGCTAAAATCACTATGACCTACATGCTCATTTTACAGATGGCTTCTTAATCCACTTTGATTAGCAGATGAGAACTATACAAAATTTATATCCCAGCAAATCAATTTTTTTTTTTGAGACAAATACATCCTCAGAGTTTTCTGCAAGACCACTCTGGGAAACCCTGATGGCCTTCTTAAGAGGACAGATCATCTCACATCTTTCCCACAGATATAAACTGGAAACCAAGAAGGCATCAGAGGTAATCAACGAAATTACTAGAATAGATCAAGAACATGCCTGGTGTCCAATTGAGGCGCTTCATAGGAAAAGGCAGGCTCTGCATTCAGAGCTTAGCCTCTTAACAACTAAAGAAACTGAACAATTCATACTTAAATCAAGACATCATTATTACAAACATGGAGAGAAAGCTAATAGGATCTTAGATCAACAAATCCACAAGCAAGAAGTTTGCAATACAATCCCAGCAATCACCAACACCAACACAAACGGAGACAAAATCATTGACCATAAAAATATGCACACATTTAGAGACTACTACAAATCCTTATATTCTACTGAGTTTAAAGAACGCAAGACACAATCTAATACATGTTTGGATGCTTTACAGATACCACAAATAGATACTCTTAGTGAAGAGTAATTGGATAAACCTCTGACATGATCAGAATTACTCGATGCTATAAACTCACCGCAAAGTGATGCAGCAGGCCCTGATGACTACCCTGCTGAATTTTATAAGAAGTTCTCAAATCAGCTAGCTCCCCTTCTATTAGCAACATTTACAGAAGCTAAAGAAAACAAAAATCTACCTCAAACTTTTCGCCAATCATTAATTACCGTTTTTACTAAACAAAATAAGGACTTATCAAAATGTGCATCGTACAGACCAATCTCACTTCTGAAAAACGATGTGAAGATAATCTCCAAAGTCCTAGCTAGAAGGATAGAGAAAGTGCTGCCTTCGGTAATATCACAAGACCAAACTGGATTTATTAAAGGCAGACACTTTTTAATGTAATATATTCACAAACAAAGTCAAACACCCTGGAGATTATATTATGGTTGGATGCCGAAAAAGCATTTGACATGTTTGAATTGAATTACCTTTTCACTACATTGGAGAGATTTGGGTTTGGCCTGAACATTTGTGCATGGATCAAACCATTGTATACCAATCCAGAAGCTTCAGTTTGTATTAACAACATTAATTTAGACTACTTTAAACTAGAGTGTGGTACCAGACAAGGATGCCCCTTGTCACCACTGCTTTTTGCAATCGCCATTCAGCCACTGACAATTCATTGTCAAAATGCTATTGAGATAAAGGGGATTATCAGAGAATGACTGGAACAAAAAGTTTTTCTATATGCAGATGATATGGTACTGTATATATCAGATCCACAAAATACTGTGCCTGCAGTCCTAACAGCACTTACAGAATTTCAAAAGATTTCTGGTCTCAGAAACAATTTGGATAAAAGCTTGCTCTTCCCAGTGAAGTCTCAAGCATATAATACTAGATTGGACACCTTCCATTTTATCATCACAGATCAATAAGTAAATACCAAGCTCTATCAACAAAATGTTGCCGTCTGTATGGAAAAAATTAAGCAAGACTTGCATAGATGGTCAACCCTTCATCTCACTTTAGCTGGAAGAATTAACATTGTTAAGATGAATAACCTTTCAAAACATTTCAATATACATCAACAGATCATTTTTTAAGAAATTAGATTCAACCATAACCTAATTTATTTGGAATTCAAAACATCCACATATCCAAAGGGCAACCCTACAAAGACCTAATGCGGAAGGTGTCATGGCTCTACCTAACTTTCAATTTTATTACTGGGCAGCAAACATGCAAACTATAAAAACATGGACATGGACACAAATTAACATATACAGGCTTGGTCCGCAATGGAATTAAAATCCTGCAGTACTTGCTAAGCACGCCAATAAATACAAGTTATCGCCAATATACTAACAACCCAATTGTGCTTCACTCACTCAGAATATGGAACCAATGTAGGAAGTATTTTAAGATAGAGAAGATTTTATCTGTGGCACCTCTGCACAAGAACCACCTTTTACCACCCTAACAAACATATGCAGTTTTTAAAGCCTGGATAACATTTGGGATTAAATCACTTAGAGATCTGTACATAGACAACGTCTTTGCATCCAACGAACAATTACACTCCAAATGTAACTTTCCAGCAACACATTTCTTTCACTACCTTCATATTCGAAACTTTGTTAAACAGAACTTGCACAATTTTCCTCACCTCCCACCCACCTCTATGCCGAAAAAAATACTGCTCAGTCTCAAAGACTCAGACAGCATTTCAATGATCCAAGAGAACAGTGGGAAAATGATCTCTTACTCAACAATTCAGAAAAGTAGTGGAAAGTAGCAATGTACAGAATTCACTAGAGCTCCATCTGCGCAAAGCACAGAACAATTCAACTCAAAATTATGTATTGAGCAGATCTGTCTCGCTTAAAATTGTCCAAAATGTTTCCAGGGCAAGATCCAACTTGAACACTGCAATCAAGTTCCAGCCACACTACACCACATGTTTTGGGCCTGCACCAAATTAGCATCATTTTGGACAAAACTTTTTAAGTGCCTTTCAGACAGCCTTGGTGTCACAATCCCTCCTAATCCACTAACAGCTGTGCTTGGTGTACTTCCAGATGGGCTTAAAGTGGAGAAGGACAAACAAACTGTAATTGCCTTTACTACGCTACTGGCACATAGACTTATCTTGCTCAATTGGAAAAATCATATCAAACAAACAAAAAGACACAGATATCACAAAACAAGTGCTCTTTTTTCTAGAATTTAACCAAAGTAAAAGAAGTGTACTGATAGCGTAAGTTTTCCACATTCAACTTATACGGCCAACATTATAAAATACCAGAAATTATACTGTAAAATCAAGTCCCGACTTATCAGCTGGAGAATATATCTGTGAGTATATACAGTATACTGCTCAAAAAAATTAAAGGAACACTTTTTAATCAGAGTATAGCATCAAGTCAATGAAACTTCTAAGATATTGATCTGGTCAGTTAAGTAGCAGAGGGGGTTGCTAATCAGTTTCATCTGCTTTGGTGTTAATGAAATTAACATGTGCACTAGAGGGGCAACAATGAGACCACCCCCAAAAAAGGAACGGTTTAACAGGTGGAGGCCACAGACATTTTTCCCTCCTCATCTTTTCTGACTGTTTTTTCACTAGTTTTGCATTTGGCTATGGTCAGTGTCACTACTAGTTAGCATGAGGCAATATCTGGACACTACAGAGGTTGCACAGGTAGCAACTTCTCCAGGATGGCACATTAATATGTGCCATTGCCACAAGGTTTGCTGTGTCTCCCAGCACAGTCTCAAGGGCATGGAGGAGATTCTAGGAGAAAGGCAGTTTACTCTAGGAGAAGTGGACAGAGCCGTAGAAGGTCCTTAACCCATCAGCAAGACCGGTATTTGCTCCTTTGGGCAAGGAGGAACAGGATGAGCACTGCCAGAGCCCTACAAAATGACCTCCAGTACAACAACAACATTTATTTATATAGCACATTTTCATACAAACAGTAGCTCAAAGTGCTTTACATAATAAGGAATAGAAAAATAGAAGACACAATAAGAAAACAAAATAAATCAACATTAATTAACATCGAATAAGAGTAAGGTCCAATGGCCAGGGGGGACAGAAAAAACAAAAAAACTCCAGACGGCTGGAGAAAAAATAAAATCTGTAGGGATTCCAGACCATGAGACCGCCCAGTCCCCTCTGGGCATTCTACCTAACATAAATGAAACAGTCCTCTTTGGATTTAGGGTTCTCACGGAAGGGCTTGATGATGATGGTCACGTAGAATTCTGCCTTTTAATCCATCCATCATTGTTGGAGCATCATGATGCTTTGAATAGGTGGAGGTGGCACAGGCCACCACCACAAAGAAACCGGAAAAAGAAACAGAAAAGAGAGTAGGGGTCAGTACGGAGGCCACTGGTGTGAAATGTCTCTGACCAAACAATCAGAGACAGACTTCATGAGGGTGGCCTGAGGGCCCAACTTCCTCTAGTGGGCCCTGTGCTCACTGTCCGGCACCGTGGAGCTCGATTGGCATTTGCCATAGAATACCAGAATTATTAGGTTCACCACTGGCGCCCTGTGCTTATCACAGATGACAGCAGGTTCACCCTGAGCACATGTGTCAGACATGAAATGGTCTGGAGAAGCCATGGAGAAGGGCATGACCAGCTTGGTGTTGGGTCAGGGATGGTCTGGGGAGACATATCCATGGAGGGACACACAGACATCTACAGGCTAGACAATGGCACCTTGACTGCCATTAGGTATCAGGATGAAATCCTTGGACCCATTGTCAGACTCTATACTGGTGCAGTGGGTCCTAGGTTCCACCTGGTGCACAACAATGCCCGGCCTCATGTGGCGAGAGTATGCAGGCACTTCCTGAAGGATAAAGGAATTGATTCCATTGACTGGCCCTCACACTTGCCCGACCTAAATCCACTAGAACACATCTGAGACATTATGTTTCAGTCCATCCATTGCCGCCAGGTTGCACCTCAGCCCGTCCAGAAGCTCAGTGATGCCCTGGTCCAAATCTGGGAGGAGATCCCCCAGAACACCAAACGTCGTCTCATTAGGAGCATGCCCAAACGTTGTCAGGCATGCATAGAAGTATGTGGGGGCCATGCAAACTACTGAGTAAGATTCTGAGTTGCTGCAAAGAAATTTCGGCAAAATGGACTAGCCTGCCGCATATGATTTTTTTGCAGAAATCACACTCATGAACGACTTCTAGTAGACTAAAAAGTAGTAAAAACTATAGATAAAAATGACTCACAGTGGTGATAATACAGAATTGCATCAACATGTCCCGAAAAAACAAACATAAGTTATTACCTAGAAATGTTTTGAGTTCAAAACACAATTTCAGCATCTGATTACAAAAGTCACACTATTTTTAAAAAAAGGCATAAACATAGGCTTGTTATTGTCACTTTTATATCATTTTAGAATTAGTTCAGAAATAGATTTCTTCATGATCTGACAGTGAAATAACTCCGATAAAATAATGTGTAATCATTTAACTTGTACTGTCACACATTTGTAAGAGGAGATTAAAAGATAACAAGATTAATCACGTTTTAATACATTGCCCTAAATTGATTTTCTGCATATTTGTCCATTTTCAAACTGGCATATGCAGTTTATGATCGTGTTTTGATTTCTACTCATATGCTTCCACAGTTATGCATACAGGAGTATGGAATGTAGGAGTAATGGCAGCACTAACAACAGATGTAGCAAGTAAACACTGAGGCAAGATTCAAACAAAGTGGCTATTTGGCTTCTCTATGCCAGTGATGCTATGAGCTGCTTCAATTGTTAATACCAAAATAAAGTTTATTTAATGTTTCAATGCTTCACAGGAAAACCTGAATTGTCCTAATAATACAACATATGCTGTACTAACAGAATCACATAATCACCAAAACACACACTTAGCAGGTCAAGCAAAACATCATACTTCATTGCTAAATACAAATCTGTAAACACTGAATTTGAATCATACATTTTTGAATGCAAACTAATGTTCATTAGTATAATGCACGAGTTAAAGAAAAAATACACCTGAATAGTACATTGAAGAATGTAATTAAATGTACTTAAATTTACTGTGTACAGGTAAAGACAGTCCAGCTAATTTTCATATTCTGGATTTGTAAACAAGCATAAGGAATAAGAAAATGTGATTACTCACATAAGAAACATTGAAAAAAGCAAAACAAAGGTTTATTTACAGGAGTTCTGAAATATAGGATTAGTGCAAAACTGACAAGTTTGATTTCACGCAGGAAGCTTTAATGTTGGTACAAATGTAAAAAAGGAGGGGCAGCTTTGAGAAAATAAAGCAACATGAGTTTGTGACATTTGAGATTTGAATAAATTTGACTCATCTGATAAATACCACTGTTTAATAATATTTTTTAACCAGCAAATGACAAATATAAATTTTACAATAGCAAATGTTATAAACTTAACAGAGTCGTTCTGTGACAAACCAGACATTTAAAAGTATGTTGTTATAAAAACAGCTTTAAACAGCTTGTTTAAATGGAAATACCCAAAATTATCTTGGAATTAACTAACTTAACAGTACACATATACTAATGTTTTAGTTTTGTTGTTAGTATGAATGCTAAGAAAAATCAGGTAGTTCATGATGATATCATTCTTTATAAACCCTATGCTGAAATCCCTCAAAGACTTCTTGTTACACTGCGGCAGGATGTTTCCCTATATTATATTTCGATATTTATGAATGGCAATACTAGTTTACTTAAATGACAGTTCGTAACTACAGTACTTGATGGACATACCATTATTTTAAAGTTGTTGTTACTGTTAGTATTTATAAATTTCAAATTGTATTACAAAAAAGCAAGCATGTAGTTCCTTTCAATGATGGAGGTACTTTAATAAAGAGCCATTCAATGGGATTTTGATTTTTCTTGTGTTATCAAAACGTATCAAGTATTGGAAAGTTTCACTGGTATTGGTACTGAAAACAAAAAATTCAGGTATCATGAAATCACTCAGGGTGATGCTTCCCACCTCTTTACCTTTGTTTGTCTCCTCTTATCTACTCTCTATATATAAAATCCTAAGCCTAAAAGTGCAACGATTTTGTGCAACGATTTTATGTGACTTATGTGACTTTTTTGTCACATATATATGCATACATGCACACACACAGCTTGAAAACTAAAAAACAGTCTATACTTAAAATGAAAACATTTGAAAAATTGTGAACATTCTAATTCATAATCCAGCACTAAACAAATGAATGGAAATTGTGCTGCAACAATGTGAAAAACCTAAAAGGTAGAAATCCAAAACTGCCTCAAACCACAAACATCTTCAACTGACAGAGGAATAATCTGCAAGGAAACATTTCAATACTGTATTTATTTAGTCCTTTAGATTCAGCTTTGGATTTGTCTTTTTCCTTGCTAAAATGTTTATATTTTTACTCATCTTACCTATATTATTAGTCTCAGTAAGTGCTTCTTAAAACCACAGTCTGAATTTCTATTTATGACCTACGAAAAACCTAAAACACTGTAATAGAAATGTTGTTGTATACTTTCCATAAGCCTCACAACAATGAAATCACTGCCTCCTTTGGATATTATTATATTGTTTTATTAACCACCTAACACTATCATATATTCTATTAATGACTACAAGTTGACACTGCAGTTGTGACCCACTGGGCTGGCTACTTTGAGCAGTTGTTCAAAGCTGATCTTCCAGCTAGGAAGTTGGATATCTCTGGGTCCACGGTTCTTGAGGCTGATCCTCCAATTAGCTGTGAACCACCCAATCTTACTGAGATTGCACAGGTGGTCAACCAGCTGAGGGGACGAAAGGCTGCAGGGATCTGTGTTATCCAGGGTGAACTTCTCCAGGCTGGTGGTAAGGCTGTCCTCCTGGCATTGCAAGCAATCCTTGGTTTCATTTGGGAGACTGGCATCATCCCAACTGACTGGAAAACGGGACTCGTCGTTCCTATCTGGAAAGGGAAGGGTGATCGCCTGGATTGCAGCAACTACAGGGGGATAACACTGCTCTCAGTGCTAAGTAAGGTCCTTGCTAGGGTCGTACTTAATAGGATCCGTGATCACTTGCTCACCTACCAGCGACTGGAACAGTCTGATTTTACGCTTAAGAAGTCTACCATCGACCGCATCCTGGCACTGAGGGTTCTCATGGAGTGCAAACGTGAATATTGGCAGAGTTTTTTTTGCAGCCTTTGTCGATTTTTGTAAAGTGTTTGACTCAGTAGATCGAGCTGCCCTGTGGGACATCCTGAGGGTTCACGGAATCTCCTCGAGGTTGCTGGATATCATGGCCAGCCTGTACACTGGTACTGTGAGTGCTGTGCAGAGTGGAGGTAGAACCTCTCTGTTTTTCCCAGTTGATTCTGGGGTTCGTCAGGGGTGTGTTTGGGCTCCTACTTTGTTCAATGCTTGTTGGGCAAGGTCATGGGGTCCAGTGGCTGTGAGGCATCTGAAGAAATATTCACAGATCTTGACATTGCTGGCGATGCTGTGATTTTCACGAAATCAATGGAGGCTCTGATCAGGGCACTCGAGAGACTGAGCGAGAAGTCGGAGTGTTTGGGCTTGCAAGTGTCCCGGATAAAAACCAAGATCCAGGCCTTTAACGACCTCTTGAGCACAGCCATCAGCAGTGTGTCTGTCTGCGAAGAGAGTGTCAACCTAACCTTGTCAAGAAGTTTACTTACCTTGGCAGTGACATTCATGTCTCTGGTGACTATTCCTATGAAGTCAGTAGACTGATTGGGAGAGCATGTGGAGGTCATGAGGTCGCTGGAAAGGGGTGTGTGGCGCTCCTGATACCTATGCAAAAGGACAAAGGTCCAAGTCTTTAGAGTCCTGGGGCCTCATGCTTTGTGTCGAATGAGCTGTTGCTCATGGAGTCCCGAATGAAGCATATTACTTGCATTGTGAGGGAGCATCAGTTACGGCACTACGGCCATGTGGCGCATTTCCCCGAGGGTGATCCGGCTCGTAAGATCCTCATTGTTGGGGACCCAAGTGGCTTGACTAGGCCAAAGGTTCACCCACGTAACACCTGGCTGCGGCAAATAGAGGGCCATTTCCAGAGGGTGGGACTGGACCGTGTGTCTGCCTGGGAGGTTGCAAACCGGGATCCCGAGCTGTTTCTTCATGTAGTGGGTGTGGCAACACACTGTACCAGTGCATGCTCCCCAACTTGACTTGACTTGATTACAAGTACAGTGATCCCGCCTTGATCGTAGGGGTTGCGTTATAGAACCCCCCGCGAAAGGTGAAAATCCGCAAAGTAAAAACCATATGTTTATGTGGTTATTTTTATATATTTTAAGCCCTTATAAACTCACCCACAATCTTATAAGCATTTCCCGCACAGTTAAAAGCATAACCCCTTTGTATTCTCTTTGATATTAGGTAAGATTCATTGAAATTATGTATGCAAACACACTGTTTATATACAGTAAAACCTAAATATTATTTTAAAAATATCGAGCATCTCCAATATCACATACATTACAGCCATTACAACAGATAGGCCACCAGAAATAAATAAGTACAATGCAAGAAAAATTGTATACAGTAAAATGTGTGTACAGTGATACTAAACGTACATACATGTACTAAGTACTGTACGTAGAAAATTAATTATGGTTACTCACCAACAATGACACGACGACCTGTCCAATAACGATGAGTTTAATTTTACTGCACAACAAATGAGAGCGTTACAGCTCTTCTAAAGGAGCCTCTTCAGGCGACTGTGTAGCACCGCCGTTATTCTTCTTCCGGCAGTCTTCAATCCAACTCCCTAAAGCAGATTTCATCCGGACTACCGCCTTATTACGTCCACTTACAACTTGTTTTGCGCCCTGGTTAAAGGACACTGTGGCTGTAGATCTTATATTCTTTTCCTCCTTTTTAAATAAAAAGAACCGTGGACTCACTGATGCTGTAATGGCGTCCTACAGCGGTGTAGCTCTTCCCTTCCTTCAACATATCCAAAACTTTTACCTTTTCAACAATCGTTAGCATCTTCCGTTGGCGCTTGGGCACGGCCCCTGAAGCAGTAGCAGGAGCAGATCGTTTTGGAGCCATAACAAAGGGCTTGACTATGCACAAAGATAAACACAAAAGAGCACAAAAGTTAACTCTTTACACAGCGAAACACGTTGATGCTGAATGAGCATTTCCTGGTTAACGCAGCAGAATTGAATTCGGCGCTCCCTCGCTGAGCCATTTAGCACACAGGAACTTAACCGTGTGCTCTGATTGGGTAGCTTCTCAGCCATCCGCCAATAGCGTCCCTTGTATGAAATCAACTGGGCACACTAACTGAGGAAGCAGAAATAAAAGGACCCTATTTCCGTAGAAATCCGCGAACCAGTGAAAAATCTAAGTTATACATTTAGATATGCTTACATATAAAATCCGCGATAGAGTAAAGTCGCGAAAGTCGAAACGCAATATAGCGAGGGATTACTATAGTGCTCAACATCAGACTATAGGCTGTCACCATAGGAAGATAAATTAAAAAATTACTGTTTATTATATTGTACAACACTTTTTGTCCAATAAAGTGCTAAATCATATCAATAGAAGGAAAACTGATAATTTATAGTAAACTGTGGGGTTGCACAAACAATCGTATATTAATCAGAACTAGCAAAATACCCGCGCTTCGCAGCGGCGAAGTACTGCCTTAAAATTTTTATTAAGAAGAAAATTTAACCTTTTTAAACTGAGGAAAAATATGCCAATAATTATTTGTTAAGGATCTCTTTGTATACCATGTTGTCAGTTCGGCCCTCCGGTTGTAACATGACCAAGCTGTGCGCTGAGCTTACTCTTGAGCATGCAACGTACAGTTGGCCATGTGAACAGTAATCTTGTCTCAAATCTCACAGCTTGGATTGTTGCTGTCATAATCGGTTTGAGTTTCATGGTTTGTTTCAATTGCGACAGTATTTGCAGGATTTGTTGTGTTGAAGTGACATTCGGCATCTGTCAAGCGTTGTAAGCACACAACCGGTTTCATCGATAAAATCACATCCAGTTTTTGAGAGTTTAAGCATTCATAAACATCAAAGTGTCCACTACTGAAATCGTCACCTGTAAATCTAAGATGTTTAAGAGGCATTGGCGGTTGTCGAAAGGTGTAAAATATTTGGCCATTTCAGTACACTTGAAAGCGACAACCGAACAATTCAGCGGCAGCCATCAACTCACATGCAGAACCATAGGTGAAGGGCTTAAGCATTTCATTCTTCTAGTGCTCCTGTGTAGTATAATTATCTCCTGTACCGTCATCAGTCCACACCTTGAACCTGTCCCAGTCATTCAATACATAAGACACAATGTTCCTCCGGATATCAAGAGTGAGCCTGATATGGCCGTGCAATATGTAACAAAGAGAATGGAAAAGGCAGGTGCCATCTCCGGGCATGGAAACCACTCAGTAAGTGACAGTTCTTTGATCGATAGTGATCACCTCGATAGACATGGTAATGGGGGTTGGAATGATAAAGGAAATGGGTACCTGAGCAATGTAAAGTAAGTCTAAAATACCTACAGAATAACTATAATTGTAATAAACAAACAATAAAACAGCGGAGAAGCCGTGGATTAAACAAAAAGGCTGTAGTTATCAGTAGGGAGACGTGAATCCCGTGGCGAAGCAAGGAAGGGAATGTAGAGACCGGAGCGACGGACGGTCTTATATAGGCAGGCAGCCAACAACGTGGGAGGCGTTGGGATGGGGGACCCAACGCCACCTCACAC
>JANRMT010062794.1:2927782-2949269 GCA_026402145.1 Polypterus bichir lapradei
TTTTTTTAATTTAAAAGGGTTTTAGTGGGCGACAGAATCAAATAATAGACATGGACATGAATATTGTAAACTCAAGCTCTTTTAATTTCTGAAAAAAATGCATTTAAACTGCATTTCAATTCAAAACAGAAACAAAAATATGATCCCTGGCTAAAATTGGGCAGACTTAAAAATAAAGTAGTATTTTAAGTACTTTAAGTACATTTTCATAATGGTATTGTCTTTAAATAATAATAACAAAAATTTCAACATGAAGTGCAGTTTATCTTCTTAAAAAAAATAAGGAAACCTGGAAATCATGCATTGACAAAAGTTCCCTTTTGCTTGGAATGCAAAGTGTGATTAAATGCGTTATTTTTTTAACGCGTTATGGAGTACATGCATCGAAGCTTCTCAGCTGTGCTTGTGCTAAGAAAAGGAAACATTTTAAAAATAACATAACATGATTGTCAATGTAATAGTTTTGTGACCATTATGAGTGTTGCTGTCATCAAGGATTTGATTATTATTATTTCTTTCAATCAGGTTCGTATTTGGACAGTTTGCACAAAACCACGCTTTTATCAAGGCTTCCGTCGGGTAGTCTTTTGAAATGAAATTTGCCTCCGATCAGTCCTAGCAACGCACTTTCTTCCGACTCTTACATTTTTGTAGCTCTGATGTGTGCATCAATGTAATCGATGTACCAGGAAATCATGCATTGACAAAAGTTACCCTTTGCTTGGACTGCAAAGTGTGATTAAATGCGTTATTTTTTTTAACGCGTTATGGAGTACATGCATCGAAGCTTCTCAGCTGTGCTCGTGCTAAGAAAAGGAAACATTTTAAAAATAACGTAACATGATTGTCAATGTAATAGTTTTGTGACCGTTATGAGTGTTGCTGTCATCAAGGATTTGATTATCATTATTTCTTTCAATCAGGTTCGTATTTGGAGGATGTGTTGTTTTCAAGTTATATTCCGTGTTTGTCAACCGTTGTAAAGATAACAGGTTTCATTCATCGAAGTGTTCATCACCCAAATCGGTACTCGTGAATGCAAGATGTTCAACAGGCATTCCCGGTATTAAGTTGTGGAAATTGCCTGCGAATATTTAGCGGTAGCGTGTGTATGAACTTAATTTAATCTTTTCCAGTCCTGCAAAGTCAGTTGACGTGAGCCGCTCGGAGTACATGCATCGAAGCTTCTCAGCTGTGCTCGTACGATCTCGCAATGTCCACAGCTTTATTTAATGTTAGCTAAGACACGGCACTTAAAACTTTCTTGCTACAGCAATTTTAACTCCGTTACAAAGTGATCCAAAGTCTCGTTTATACCTCGTGTCTTCTCATTAAACTTGTATCTCGCGAATACCATATTCGTCGTAGGCATGACAAACGGCAGCGTGAGTGTGTCTATAAACTTAATTTAAACTTACGGTTCACACCGTGCTTTGTTTCCGCAGTAGCTGCACTTATGAATATGCTTGTATGCATCACTCGTTTCCTAATCTTTTGCTGCCTTCTCAATTGTGAAATGGCGTTTTTTGTTCAGCGTTCTTTGGAGCTCTTCCTTGTTCTCTACGTACTTACGTAGGAGGCGTGATGACCCGACACGCAACTCCGCCTCCCACGGCCATCGAGCTCAGTCCATTACAGTATATGGACAAAAACACGTTCCAGTTATGACCATTACGCGTAGAATTTCGAAATGAAACCTGCCCAACTTTTGTAAGTAAGCTGTAAGGAATGAGCCTGC
This sequence comes from Polypterus bichir lapradei, assembly GCA_026402145.1. Taxonomy (NCBI): domain Eukaryota; kingdom Metazoa; phylum Chordata; class Cladistia; order Polypteriformes; family Polypteridae; genus Polypterus; species Polypterus bichir. The sequence goes on from JANRMT010062794.1 coordinate 2,929,521, forward strand.
CAAATTTCAGCCTTCTACCTACACAGGAAGTTGGAGAATTAGTGATGAGTGAGTCAGTCAGTGAGTGAGTGAGTCAGTGAGGGCTTTGCCTTTTATTAGTATAGATTAAAACCGTGTCAATGAAATTGTCTAAGTTCTATGAAAAAAAACCTTCCCCGTCATGACCACCTATTTACACTGGGGGAGGATCTCAAATAAGGAAACAAAATGTCATTGCTAATAGCGTGCACTTTTTTGATTTTATGCACTTTGAGATGTGCCTGGGTCTAATGTGAGAAAAATGTTTATTTTTTTATTTCAGAAGTGTTCAGTTACAGCTGTTGTTTTTTTTTTTCATTTTTGATGTACCAATGTCAGATGTGACCAAATATAAAAGGGAAATTTTTAACACAAGAATCCCTGAAGCCTACAAATAAAGTTGTAATGCCAGGCCACTTTTAATTCCTTCGCACCTCTTCATCAGTGTCTTTGTTTTGCAAATGTGTCAATCAGTACAACCATCAAGCAGCCTGCTATCCCATTTCCCACTAAAGCAGCTTAAGTTCTCCCAGCTCAAGTCTAGGGTAAATAATATATCACTATTTGGAATACATACATTTCATGTGTGTTCCATGTCTACAACGATCTGGATAAATGTAGGATTACAGGAAACAAGAGGGAAGAAATGTTGAACACATAATTAAAACAAACCTTTTTCATGTTATAGTAAAAATTGATAAAATGTTGACATGAAATGTATAATGTGTAAAGACAGAAGTTCACATGTCAAATACTTTCACAAAAGGTATAACAAAACAAGTGGGCCTTCATTCACAAAAAGTATAACAAAACAAGAGTGCCTTTATTCAAGAGTATAACCAAAGAAAAAGAAATTATTCGAGTTACTTGTTGCTGTCAATATGCAAAAACTGAAGCCCATTTATCAATAGAATGGGTGGATTATAGGTAAGAACGGCTGCTTCTAAATCAAGAGGTTGCAGGTTCAATCCCAGGTCTTCCCTGCATTTTCCGTTTTGAGTAGTGAGCTGCTATTATTACTATTATATAATAAAAACACACATTTGATTTGAGTCTGTAACACCTATTGTATTTATCTCCATTCTTTTTACAAGAGCAGTGATGACCACAGTTAGTGCTGTGGTTGATGCCTGCACCAGCAATCAAAGATACAGTGACCGCTATCAGACTATCATGTGGCATTTGAGCTTTGACAACAAAGACACCCACGCACAACGTGTGAAAAACAACACATCTGCATGTGCATGTGCAATGCCACTCCTTATTTAGGAAAAGATCCCAGTCATTCCACGGGAGAAAGACTTTCCGAGACTGTGGTCATAAAGCAGTTTCTGAACAAAGGCAGACCCGTAAAAACGGACAACTTCTTCACGTTGCTTTCACTGGCTAATAAACTGCTGCACTGAAACACAACTCTGCTTGGCACCATAAAATGGGACGGGAACTTCCACCTGCAGCTAATGTCACTTCAGTACGCATGCAGTTCTCCACACAATTATTTAGATTTGGCAGTGCCATGCTGATGGTGTTTGCCCCCAAAAAGAAGAAGTCTGTCTGCATACCATGCACCATAATGCAGATACTGGGCAAGATCGAAAAAAAAAAAATGTTCAAATGACATAGCGTTTTTAAATAATTACATTTTCATACATGAATGTGTGTGTGCATGAATGACAGAGGCAGAGGCGGAATTGATATAATTTATGTGGTTACTGGAATTTACAATAAACACTTTCGCAAAGGTATAACAAAACAAGTGTGATTTTATTAAAGAAAAAAAAACAAAAAAAATTCAAGTAACAAGAAGAAACCAAAAAGACATGATTCACCAGTGTTTGTGCATCTGCTTATATCCCTTCAACAATATATTTTACAAGTAGCAAAACTTTACACCGGCTGTTACAGACTCAAAGAAAATGCATGTTTTTATTACATAACAGTAATAATAACAGCAGCTCACTAATCTCAAAGGTAAATGCGGGGAAGCACCGGGATCAAACCCACAACCTCTTGACTTAGAAGCAGCCATTCTTAACCTCTACACGAGCCATGCAATTGATATTTGGGCTTCGGGTTTTACATATGGACAGCAACATGTAAATTGAATACATTCTTTTTCTTCGTTTACATTCTTGAATAAAGGCACACTTGATTTGTTATACCTTTTGTGAAAGTGTCTATTTGATATTTGGACTTCAGTCTTCACACATTATTCACTTCACATCAGAATTTTGTCATTATTATAACATGAAAAAAGTTTTAGTTATGTGTTCAGCATTTCTTGCCTCGCATTTCCTGTCATCCTACATTTATTCAGATCATTTTAGACACGGAACATACATGAAATGTATGTATTCCAAATAACAATATATTATTTACCCTATACAACTTCAGGCACTTCACACCCAGATCAACACACTTGACCTGAGAGAAATTCAGCTGCATTGGTGGGGGATGGGATAGCAGGTTGTTTGCTGCTTGTGCTGAATGACACATTCGCAAAACAAAAATGCTGATGGAGAGGTGCAAAGGAATTTAAGGTGGCCCGGCATTACGCCTTTTTTCGTAGGCTTCAGGTATTCTAGTGTTACATACATTAATTTGTGTTGATTTAAAATTTGTCATTCCCTGCTGCTTACCGACTGCTGAAAATGTCTGGCCTAGCTAAATTTCATGGTTGGAAAATCAGGCCCAACTAAAATTGTAATTGAATAGCCCTGCACTAGGTAAACAGCATTCACAGGACAGAAGCTAGAAGAAAATCAGTACTCTAAAAAAATATCACTGTTCAAATTATGATTGGAAGTGACAGTATTATGTTTGTGGCTGCTTTTCTGCTGAAGGATGTGAATAACTTGTCATTATACAGTATATATGTATTTTGCTTTTATCCCCTATTTTCACACAGACATAATTTACACATGTGTCTCGGTGCTCTCATACGCTGAATGGTTGCCCAGTGCTACAAATGTTGTTGAAAGATGCACATGCTAATAGGGTTCTGGGGCTTTGTATTATAATGAAAATGTACTACAGTTGTCCATATTGATGGACAGTTTACTTACTCTTCATTTGACCAACACTCTAACCATAACGATTGCAAAATATTATACTCCAAGGCCAGCTAACTAGAAACATTAACATAAGCTGGTTTATCAGGTGTGTGAAACCTCTGCAGATTGCTACTATATATCATAATCTCAAAGAAAATGTCCTTGAACAGAAACTAAAATAAAAATAGTTTTTCCAGCATGACACAGGCTATGAACATTCCAGCACAACTATGAAAGAATGGACTAACAGGATACAAATTATTTTTAAAAAGTAACTGTTCATAATTGCAACCATATACACTGTAAATTAATAGTCAAAACTTAAAGCTAGTTATCTATAAAACATCCATCCATTATCCAACCTGCTATATCCTAACTACAGGGTCACGGAGGTCTGCTGGAGACAATCCCTGCCAACACATGATGCAAGGCAGGAAACAAACAGCGGGCAGGGCACCAGCCCACCGCAGGGCGCACCCACACACCCCAAGCACACACTAAGGACAATTTACAATCGCCAATGCACCTAACCGGTATCTCTTTGGACTATGAGAGGAAACCAGAGTACCCAGAGCAAACCCATGCAGACACGGGGAAAACATGCAAACTCCACGCAGGGAGGACCTGGGAAGCGAACCCGGGTCCCCTAACTGCGAGGCAGCAGCGCTACCCACTGCGTATCTATAAAACAAAACCAGTAAAACCAGCAGTAGAAGTATGTAAGGAATAACCAACAAAACCTAATAAAACCAAATGTAACAAATTGACTAGTAACTCTTGGTTGCTTTCACAAATGTTAAAGTAGGAGGCACTACTAACAGAATCAGAAAAGCACTTACTTTTGCATAAAGGAATAATATTTTCTGTTGAATATGTAATTCTTAATAAATAAACTATTGTGTATGTATATATATATAATTTTATACAATGTTATTAGTGTTATATCTGTTGTTTACCTTGTCCTCTTTACTGGTGTTAAAATGCAATGTTAATATTATTGCTAAAATGCTAATAATTGTACTACATTTGCTTAAATCATTAAAAAATGAAGGCTTCACATACCTTCAAGCAGAACAGAAACCAAAAGAATATAAAATACAAATACATATATAGCATAATGTATAATCCGAATGCCCTAAAATATTTTTTCCACAGCTGTTAGCACTCTAGCTCTAGCAAAAACTGTTGCAGAAACAATAGCAAAATTACATCTTATAATGCTTCATTCTCTCAAATGAGCTGCAGCAAACTGTGCAACTGTGTTCTATAAAGAGCCTCACAAGCAGGCTGACAATTATATATGTGTGTTTAACAATCCTGACAGTTTCAATGTGTGTCATAAAAACATAAACTGCACAAACCATCAACTTTAGTCTGCTCTCTCAGAAGTAAAAGCTTCATAAAGCTGACAGCTAGTCTCTGGGATAGTCACTGTGTGTGTGTAGTAGATAGTCTCTGATAATGATGCTTCATAACCCCTTCTATTTGCATGTACTCAAAATTAAGTCTCACAAATTTTAGCTTCAATAAGGGCAAATATACAAAAACTTCATTTTAGGAGAACATCTTGTTAGCATCTGAGTTACCACAGCATTTACAATGCCTTCCAGTTGGGCTTTTAATGTCTACATATATTTAGAAGCTAAACACATCTTGAAACCATGCTAATAAGCAAAGAAGGGTTAAGGGCTTTATAAATATTGTAAATAATAAACATATAGTGTGCTTGAAAAACCACATAACCCTGACAGCTAGCAGTAGTACTGGTTGTAGTCTAAACCTTTACATACTTTGTAGTCCTGAAATGTATATGTGCAGAGGAGTAATGAATTGCAAAAACACTCAGTGGGTATTAACTGTATTAGCAAACAATACAATACACAACGCTGAGATATAAGCATACGTGTGTGTCTATGTCTATACAAAAGAAAACCTGAAGCTTCATAAATCTAGAAGAGAACAAACACTTAACAGCATTACAAACTTGGGAACCCTGCTTGTGTAGGAATAAGATTCACACTGCTGACAGCAAGCATGTGTAGCCTATATGTGTAGGATGGTGCTACTTAACTCTGGTTGTCTTCTTTTATATGTGAAGCTTTACAGCCTCAGCCAATGGTGTGTATGCAAGCTTTAATTTGCACATGCTTGAGTGTATACGTGAACTTCATAGTGGCAACAGCAATCATTTGTGAGCAATAAGAAGACTTGTTACCAGAGTCACAGATCTGAGAAGCCCGTTTGTGATATTGCTAAACTCTATTTGCACTCTTTTGCACAATGTGTGAGTGCAAGCTTATATATATATATATATATATATATATATATATATATATATATATATATGGGGGCTTCTTGTTGCTCACAAATGATGGGAATTGCCACCATGAAGTATGTCAACAAGTGTCATTATGCTTAGGGCAAAAACCTTCACAAAATGAGTGAACCTTTTTGAGTGGGCACATGTACTGTACCTTCTAAAAATAACATATATATATATATGAGCTGCTACAATAGTAAAGCAGATAGCCTTATGGCCCGTCAACATAGTCTGCTACCTTCTATCCTAAAGAGCAAGCAAGCATTTCTATCTTTGTGGTTGTGTGTTAACATAAACCCTCGAAAAGGTCGTCCATCACAATGGGTAAATGCAGAGCCAAATGCTGCTCAATTCCGACAGCTTGGCTGGTGTGTACATCTGGTGGTCGAGAGGCGCTTCACAAACGTGATAGCAAGCTTTCCAAGCAAGGGGGCGGGGTATGAAGTATCCCAAACCTGCCCAGCAAAACGCGTGCGAGCGCGCGTGTGAGTCGCTACGCAGTGACAGCAGCTAGTACAGTCTTCCAAGATAAGGACTGCACGTTTTGGACTGAGCGCACTGCATTGCTCATTGAATAAGTTATATTGAAATTGTCCGATCAGTCGAATTCAGACACCAATACACTTAACTGCAGAGTCTGGTTCAACTCTGTCCGTTTTAAAAGGCAGAGTGACGCCAGGGGCCGAGTTGAACCAAGCGCTCAAGCAGCCGCAGAGGGAGCACACGCTTGTAGCGTACACACCTGGTGGGACGGGACGGGACAGGACGGGAAGGTACTGTGCGGTGCAGCGCGGTGCAGCGGAGTCTACCTGTGCAGCGCCTTAGCGGACTACTGCAGTATCACTAGGACTATTTTACTTTCAAATCACACAGTGCAAGTGTCCACACGTTTCACTCCACCGCGTTTCATTTGAAACGGACATAATGTGGGATATAAAGAGGCATACCGATAGCGCGGCGTTTGGACAGGCGCGCACTCGTTCGTACGATCCTACACACATACATGCGTTCTAGCTGGCGGACCCAAGTGACAGCAATCGCGCGGCTTTCTCTCCCTTACCTGCAGTCTTCCTGTGGCCGGTAATTACGGCCTCTCCAGTCACTGGATGTAGCCAGGTGGTACTCTTTGCGTGTTCGCTGTCGACGTGAAAGAAGGAAGAAAAGAAAGAAAAAAAGCAACGGGTGAAAAAAGTGCAAATTAACCACTGAGGGGCCCATGCGTTTGTAATATAATCCGAGGTCGTTCTCCGGCGACTATTTACTTGATAAAGAAGACTCGCCCGTCTCGTGTTACCCCATAACTCCAAGCAGACGGCAGGCAAGAGAGCCAGTCCTGGTTCAGGTCCGCCGCCATGTCTGGCATTCAACCGAGATTGAGACTGAGGGGAGGAGGGGGGAGTTTGGTGGCGCGCCCCGTGGTGAGAACACGGCGGTGCTTAGCAACGGCGTCCATGAACGCGCCGGCAGTAAAAGACGAGAGCGCGCACGTCTCAGAGACTGCAAGGGCCACCTTTCTACCTGCAGCCTGCAGTTGCCGCTGCGAACAAGCGAGCGAACGAACGAATAAATAAATAAACCGGGATTCCGGTCATGTTCCACCGCTCCTTGAAATCCCACTGGAACTTTTTGTGCAGACTGGCATGTCTCCAATAAACGGAGGGAAGCTAACATTTAATTATTTCTAAAAAGACATATATTCTGGGAAATAAGGTACGCAATACATGAGCAGAATTTGAAAATATTCAGATGACACTCAAAAATGATTCTTTGGGGGTGTTGCTATTACATAGGCAATTTAAATTGAGTTTACTCAAAATGAGAAGATTTCAGTGCTTTATGTATCTATCTCTGGTAAAACTGATTAAAATGTCTTCGGTGTCACGTTAAGAAGTATAATTTATAAAGGACCCACAGGAATATATTTCATTGCTTTAAATACCAGCATCACTCCGTAATAATTTCACGCGTGTACTGCTGTAACACAATTGCTTTATGTCGACTTTATTTAAGATGAACACATTTCGAAGCTTCAAAGGTAAATTGTAAGAAAACTTTCCAGTATTTGACTTCTTTAACTCGATTCAGGTCAAAATAAGCGCCTTTGTAGGCTTTAGATTTACTTAGTGGTAAATATTCATGTGTTTGTGAAAATGGCTATAGGAAAGTTCATCACATATAATCTGGCAAAGATATACCACACCATACATCAGAAGACCATGCTTTTCCTCTCTGTGTGAGGATGGGACACAATGTAATATTAATTACATCATCTGGTATAACTGGTTTCTTGGCAGTCTCATTTAATAATGATGTAATTAGGCAGTTGGTTACCAAAGGATTAGAAGATTTGCCAACTTAGTTAATATGTAGAAATAAAGATTCTAGAAACAAAAGCTTCTGTTTTGAATTTTCTTAATTCTTACAATATTATCCCAGGTCAGGTGCACTGACGATTCTAAATTTTCCCTTGTGTGTGCTTGGTGTGTGGGAGTGTGTGTGTGTGTGTGTGTGTGCGCCCTATGGTGGGCTGGCACCCTGCCCAGGGTTTGTTTCCTGCCTTGTGCCCTGTGTTGGCTGAGATTGGCTCCAGCGGTCCCCCGTGACCCTGTAGTTAGGATATAGCGGGTTGGATAATGGAAGGATGGATGGATGTGAGAATGTTCAGTTAAGATGTCTACATTTTGATTAGTTAACAGTAATTTATTGGGTTCAAAATAACTTTAACATTCGATTAAAATAACTTTGAGAAACTCAAATAAGTTAAACTAACTTACTTCATTAAGTTGCATTAACCAGTGCAGTTATAATTAAATTGGCTGGTGTTTAAACATAGTTATTACAGAGTGATCTTAGTTTAAATTACTTCATTGATTTGCATTGAAATTTTACACATAACTGAATTAATTTCCTCCAACAAAATTGTTGAGTGTTAATGAACTAAAATATGATCACTTCATTATAAGTAGTAACATGGTAAAACTTGTTATATATTTTTTAATCTATGTGGCTAACACATATAGGTCTTTCCTCAACACATAAATTAATGGTAGACAAGTACAGTATAGAATAAAAAAGCAATCCTAATTCCACTATACATGTTGAACTTATGTATTCACATTTCATGAATGCTGTACAGTCAAAATGTTGTTGTCTAACCTTGAATTCTGTTTTTTTTTCTGTCAGCAAGGATATAACTTTTACCTTATTTTCAGGATACATAAATGTGTCAGGGTTTCCTTTCTGCATAGCAAACTTTGTATTTATTAGTGGAGATTAGTATGGTCGGCACGGTGGCGCAGTGGTAGCGCTACTGCCTCGCGGTTAGGAGACCCGGGTTCACTTCCCGGGTCCTCCCTGCGTGGAGTTTGCATGTTCTCCCCGTGTCTGCGTGGGTGTGCTCCGGTTTACTCCCAAAGACATGCAGGTTAGGTGGATTGGCGATTCTAAATTGGCCCTAGTGTGTGTTTGTGTGTGTCCCAGGGTGGGTTGGCACCCTGCCTGGGATTGGTTCGTGCCCTGTGTTGGCTGGGATTGGCTCCAGCAGACCCCCATGACCCTGTGTTCGGATTCAGCGGGTTGGATGATGGATGGATGGATTAGTATGGTGACTCATTCTCTAGTGCTGCTGTCTCATAAGCCCAGGGATCACAGATTTATTTAATGTGGAGTTTGGACATTATCCCCAAGCCAGTTTAAATCTCTTTCAGGTATTTTTGTTTCTGCTTACACTTCAAAAATAAGTGTAATAGGTGATTGAATGTTTTTGTATGGGCCAAGTATGAATGAATATGGATGGTAGTGTCTGCAATGGTTTGTAAATCTTTTGAGACTTCCATGGCTGGCTCATTCTATGCACTCAGTACTGCTGGGCTATACTCTATCTCCTTGAATCTCTGTAATATACTAAGCAGGATCAGAAAATGAATAAATATTCATGCCGAAGTGCACATTTCCACAATGTTTGTCCTCTTCTAATTTTGAATAATCATGGCCTTTTTACTGTTTTTCTGTGTTGATATTAATTATCTTATTGTATAGGGCAGAGATGCCCAAACTAGGGCCCGCGGGCCAAAGTTGGCCCGTGGTAATGTTTGATTTGGCCCGCCACACCATCCGAGAAGACAGGGGGGGGGGGGTAGTTTGTAGTTTGACGTAACATTTTTGTTTGTTTTATTGTTGAACTACAAAAGAGTAAACTGATATTAAATGTTTAAATTAAATGTAAATTAATTTGATTTTTTTTTTCGTGCATGCGCAATTCAAGGTGCAGCACCGCCTGCTTTGCGACACTCCACGTCAATTAACGTCAACAAATTAACAAACGCAATAATGGAGAAATCAAGGCGGTGGCACACAGACAAGAGAAATTTTAAAAAAGTTTGGCAAGACGAGTTTTTATTCACTGAAGTCAAATCAAAGGCAGTATGTCTAGTTTGCAAACAGTCGGTTGCTGTTTTAAAAGAGTACAATATCCGTCGTCATTGTGAAACAAAACATTTTGCAGCTTTCTCAAAGTACAGCGGCGAGGCGCGAAAACAGAAGGCTAACGAGGTGCTTGCTAAACTTCGATTCGAACAGAGCGCGTTGCTACGTCCTTTAACAGCACAAGAAAGCGCCACACGGGCCAGTTATCAGTTTTCCGCTCTAATTGCTAAAAGTGGAAGAGCCTTCGCTACTAGAGAGTTCGTCAAGGAATGTCTTGCAGTGGCTGCAGAAGCAGTTTGTCCTTCTCAGGTACATTGAACACTTGCAGATTTTTTGTTTTTATTATAATAAGTTCATTAAAATGCAAAACTTTACAAATAAAATTGCATTAGTTAATCAGATTAAAGTTGTTTTATATTTATTTTAAATATTATGAAATAAATAAGGGGAAACCATAGCAACTTTAATGTAATGCAGTTTGATATATGATGCAAAATTTACTTTTGGCCCATGGCACCTCAGTCAAGTTTGATTTTTGGCCCTTCATTGGAAAAGGTTTGGGCACCCCTGGTATAGGGGATGTTAAAGAGGAAGCAGAATTATTTGTATGTAGCATGCCTGGAAGTGCAGTTAAAAATATACTAAAAAATAGTACATTGCTTGATGGTTGGGAGTACTCATTGACACACCAAATAAACAGTGTGTTTATTGTTCAAATTAAACAAGGGAAGAATAGACCCAGGGATAGCTCAAAGTAAAATGGTCCTGACCTCTATCTGCCTAGTGGAATGACTCCCTTCTAGCCCACCCTTCCAGTATTACAATAAGCATTATTTCCTTAACTTCCCACCTGTCTCTCTCTCACACACACACAACAGTACTATGGCCATTGTAAAAAGGCATTATGTGACTTTTGAGGCACCATACATTGCAAACGATTGTCACGTCCAGACAACAAAACTGCAAAATGACATTTCAGTATTATCAAAACATAACCAAAAATAAAAAATGTTTAATGTTCAACATTAAAACATCTAATTCCATATATTCCAAAACTCCCAAAAGCAAATTCAAAACTAAAAAAAATATTTGAAGAGAAATAAATTTTAATGTCTTACAAATCACAATACCTTCTACTTAGTTATCATGTACTTCTTATATGCTGGAAGGAAATGATTGGCCTCCTGCTAGGCTTACCATTCTCTAGCTTCACAAGAGCAATGCAGTCCTACTTCTGTTGTCTTGGGATCTTGCATTGCTCTTTTTTTGGACCTGGAGGTATCCCATCTTCTTGATTATCTTTTATGGCTTCTGTTTCTGTTTATCTTGAGGCTTGGGAATTCCTGGCAACTGGCTACTTGTGTACTAAGGGGACATTAATTTTTTCCTTCCAGTTTGGAACACATTTTGTTCACCCTTGCACTACTCCCCCTATCTATTACCCTTCTGGGACACCCAGTAAATGCACAAAGGATATTTTCTCTTACTGAGTGCTCTTACTGACATCTTAACGTAGGTTGCTTTCATAGTCTTCTTTTATGCTCCTGTGCCTGACTTTTCCATTGCAACACTTTAGCTACAAGACAACCCATTACACAGTTTTTAGAGGCAGGTTTAAGTTTATATATATATATATATATATATATATATATTTTCTGTTTATATGCTATGTACATTTCCTCTCTGCTTTGAATTAGAAAAAAATTAAATATCTGCAAAATAGCATAAACAGGAAATTCCCAGACATCGTCCTTGGGGCATCTGCAACTTCTTTTTCCATTTCAACCAGTTTTATAATTGGAGTCAATGCCGTGTCATTATTTTGACTACTTCAAAAAATATTTTTTTCCTTGTATATGCACTCATTGCACAATATACAACAAAGTTTGTTTTATTATGCATCTTTACCAGGGTAAACTAGATATTAAAAATAGTGTGTGTGTTTACTTTTTCATAGAATCAAGCAAATAGTTATGGAATTTATGCACATAAATGAATTACAGCTCCTTAATGAAATTTCATATTTTTCAATTAGTCTTAAAATGTACAAATGTTTTTATTATAAGCCATCTAATGATGATTAACTATATAATTATGACAACTAAAAATGAATGAGCACTTCTAGTTTATGATATAGTATTCAGAACACCCTGATCTTTATTATATGCTAACTTTGAAATGGAGATTATTCATACACTTAAAGGGAAAAGGATCTCAAAGAAAGGACATCAATCTGATGGTACGTTGTTCAGGGCCGCTTGATATCAGCAGCATTGACTGCAAGGAAGTCCCAGCTCTTGTCTGTCAGAAGCTGCACTTATGCTTACACTTATACTTAGATAGATAGATACTTTATAATCATACTGGTTTCAATTTAAAGTTTCAAATTTACCCAGCATACACATATTGGGATGATGGGAAGAAAAATTTAAGTATCTAGGGCAAAACCCACATGAACACAGGGAAAATATTTAAAATTTACATATAAAGTGCCCAGGATATGACACATGTTAGACACCTGCTCAATCCTGCTAAAGAGAGTGGATTTTTGAAAATAAAAAGTACAGAATTAGCAAATATCTTGTATACTAAGTGAAAGAAACACCAAGTGTGGATTTTTCTATATGTCTTTTTAAAAATGGACAAAAACGGCAGACAAACAACATTTGTTCAGGTAAAAATTGAAAGTTGCCTTTGATTAAGAAATTGGATGAGAATAAGTAGCTACCAAGGCCATTAAAGATTTCTGAAAGTTCATTAGGGTTCCAACACAGCATAAGCTTTTTTTTTAGCTGTTTTGTTTAACAGATAAAAGTGAAGGCTAGGTAATCTTCTGCTTAAACACTCCTTTGATTGTATCTAAAGGTAGAGCTATATTCTTCTAGCTTAATATGCTAATGCACTAATTTGTTGAACAGGGATTAATGATATGGGCAATTTGAATTCAGGACCAGACCAGCCTAAAGTTTCAGTATTATCAGCGTGGCTATACCAGAAAAACTGAGTCCTATGTAGATTCTCAGTGATAGGTGATGTTGTTAATGTTACAGTATTGTTCCATTTTACATTTGCCAAATGTTGGTACAAGTGCTTTAATATTTGCACTTGTAGATGTAACAAAGCAATAGTCATCTAGAGATTAAAGTCTTAGTCAGGCAGTAAATTGCCAAAAGTATTGGCAAGCCTGCCTTTACACACACGTGAACTTTAATGACATCCCATTCTTAATGCATAGGCTTTAGTATGGAGTTGGCCCACCCTTTGCAGCTATAACAGCTTTAACTCTTATGGGAAGGCTTTCCACAAGGTTTAGGAGTGTGTTTATGGCAATTTTTGACCATTCTTCCAGGAGGGCATTTGTGAGGTCAGGCACTGATGTTGGACGAGAAGGCTTGGTTTACAGTCTCTGCTGTAATTCATTCTAAGGGTGTTCTATCGGGTTGAGGTCAGGGCTCACTCATCCATTTCTTTATAGACCTTGCTTTGTGCAAAGGTGCACAGTCATGTTGAAGCAGTTAGGGTCCATCCCCAAACTGTTCCCACAAAGGATGTTACATGAGAAATGTTACATCTAAATCTAGAGATTAAAGTCTTAGTTAGGCATAGGCTGTGTGTTCAGTGCTGACAAGATGTAGGCTTCAATACTAGTGTGAGTCCTTCCCAACTGGCCACAAAAAGTGTAATTTGCCAACATGGTACCCTCTGAACTCAAAAACAAAAAAGGTATATAGGGTGCCAGAGAAAATGTAATATAATGCAGAAAAAGTGAATAAACAACTGAATATAGAAGGCACTGTGTTAGATTTGGATATAGCACAGAAGCATCAGGGATATGTTCATCTCTGTCACTGTTGATCTAACAAGGATGACTTATTTTTCTTCTTCCAGATATTGGCAGACTGGGAGCAAGAATAATGATCAATTGCTGCCATCTGGTCATCATGTTCTTTTATTGAGGCTTGAGAAGAAGAGGTGGAGCTGGAAAAGAGAAGGCATTACGTCATGTATCTTCAGAACTCCCTCTGTCTTTATAAGCAATGTAACCCTTTCTCCAATTCCTCCTGTGGTTAGTTCAATTTGTCCCCGAAAGACACTCATGATGCCTGCATGTATGATTTCTCACAATGAAACAGCTCACTCACATATGTTTACTTTAATACCAAATGTACAATCTGTATTTGAGTGGGTTAAGTATTAGACTCAGTGCAGATTTATGTTGTAGAGTTAGAAACCCAAGCAGAATGGGTCAACGTTTTGTCTTCTGTTATATGCCACCTATTGTGTGGTATGGCATTACAATGTGCTTTAAATGTGTTTTAAAGCAGAAGCACTTGGTGTAAGATTAGGTAACATGGGAAGTGTACCTTAGAATGAAGATTAAGACTTTGAAAAACTATGTCTTTGTCACTTAGTGTATTATGGGCAAAAATAAAGCAGTAATTTGAAAGAAAATGTGAATTTTGCACAGTGTACCAACATTTTATCATGTATTATACAATTTGATGTTATTACTAATTCTCTAAGATTACCCCTTTATTCTCAGCAATCAGTAATAGTTACATTTCTGACTCTGTAGGCAAAAATGTCAATGGACAGATTATGTAAGAACATGAGATATTTGACAAGCTGGAAATGATTTAGTCTATCCATATTATTCTAGCACTTTATATACCCCTACAATGTTAGGTTCCTACCCATTTTGATAGGCAATCATTGGATGGACAACAGATATATACAATACAGAGTGATGATTTTGTAGATACATGCTTCTTGCCAACATAAAATAGTTTGGGCAAATATGTTTTAAAACCATCAGTCTCTTTGGGGGAACAACCCTGATTTTATCGTAAATGTTTTTGGATACCAGAATAAATGTGCTCATTATTTGTAATCTTATTTGTAATCAACAGTGACTCTTCATTTATAATTTGTGTAATATTCTCTTTATCTCTTATGGATATACTATAAAATAATCCCTCCAATGATGTAATGAAAGTTCTGCATTAACTATGTAAACAATCATGGGAAAACATGTTTTCAAACAAAAGAAAATTTTGCTTTCTTTATAATTTCAAAAATTTGTATCCTATCCAGTTTTACTGCTTGCCTTTTCTCCAGTGCTGCCAGGATATGCTCCAGGACTAGCAACTCTAAAATGGATTAAAGGAATTAAGTAATTAGTGAATATAGCTTCAACAATGTGGTTATTTAAAATAAACCTGCACACGTTTATTAGTATAGCATTATCAAGCAGTTTGTATTATGGCAAAACTTTTCTGGGAAAGGAGACACATTAATGATACAGATAGGTATTTGATCATCAGGTGTAATTCAACTTGCTTTCTTCACAACAAATGTAACTACTCATCCAAATTCAATATGAATCACTTTGTTATTGTCATTGTCATACTACAATAAGGGTAGCATAGTGGTTTGGCACATGCCACACCTGTTTAACACCTCTGTACCTTGGGTTTGAGTCCTGGCCTGATTGCAACCTGTCTAAAGTAAGCATGTTCTTACAATGCTGTTTTCCTCTGGTGCTGTGGTTTCCCCACAAAATTGTGTACTTTTATTGGAGACTTTAAAATTGTACAGCAACTGTTCTATGAGATGTAATGGTATCTACCCCCTCCAGGACCATTTCCTCCTTTGCAAAGACCAACCAAAATTGCTTTTATTTTCTATCAAGAACCTACAGTTGTGCTTGAAAGTCTGTGAACCCTTTAGAAGTTTCTATATTTCTGCATAAATATGACCTAAAACATCATCAGATTTTCACTGAAGTCCTAAAAGTAGATAAAGAGAAACCAGTTAAACAAATGAGACAAAAATATTATACTTGGTCATTTATTTATTAAGAAAATGATCAAATATTACATATTTGTGAGTGGCAAAAGTATGTGAACCTTTGCTTTCAGTATCTGGTGTGACCGCCCCTTTGCAGCAATAACTGCAACTAAACATTTCCGGTAACCTTTGATCATACCTGCACACCGGCTTGGAGGAATTTTAGCCCATTCCTCCATACAGAACCATTGTTGTTCAGTGTTCTCCTGATGGTAGACTCATGAACATGAACATTAGCCAATGTGAGAGAGGCCTTCAGTTGCTTAGAAGTTACCCTGGGGTCCTTTGTGACCTCGCCGACTATTACACGCCTTGCTCTTGGAGTGATCTTTGTTGGTCAACCACTCCTGGGGAGGGTAACAATGGTCTTGAATTTCCTCCATTTGTACACAATCTGTCTGACTGTGGATTGGTGAAGTCCAAACTCTTCAGAGATGGTTTTGTAACCTTTTCCAGCCTGATGAGCATCAATTTGTGCAATTTGTAACCTGTTTTAAAATGAACATAAACACATCAGCCTGTCAACTCAATATTAATTCAGACTAGCCATGATTAAGTAATTTTGATTTATTAGCTTTTGGAACTTGAATATCCTGTAATAAGTTACATATTTGTACTTATCCGACATTAACATAGTCTGTCTCCACAATTTCATTTTCTCATTACAGCTTCACCTGTGATTGTTTGTTTATTTTACAAGATTCTACAACTTCACTCTGAGCAGCTCTGAAAGTGAAACAGGAAAATTACAAATAGACTTATAGCTAAAGGAAATACTAAAGCAGTGAGGGAATTGAGCATTCACTATATAACAGATACATCATAACATACCAATGGGTTTGTCTGTACATTGGCAGTGTTAAAATTTAGAAAAAAATTACTTTCTCTCTGTAATAATAAAGAAGTATCATTTTCCAATCATCTGATTTTCAAAAAAACTGTATCTCATGTAATAATATAAAAAGTGTGGGCACTAAAATGAAACATAAACCAGCTTTTGGTTAGTATCTACTGCCTTGTTCCAGGTACATCCAGGAGTCATAGACGGATGAATCAACAACTTTTAGTTGTAATACAGTAAACTCATTCTTTGTTTACGCCATTAATTATTTTGAATAAATTATGTGACAAACTCAAAGATACAGACTAATATATATATAAATCATTTAGGTGAACCAAATTAATTCTAATAAAATTTTGCTTACATATAAATGTTTTTTTCCTCTAAATTTCATTTAAGTGTAATGGATGAAGGTGATAGAAGTAATTTTGTGTTCAAAAATATTTGCAGCACTTTAGAGGAGTTTCCGAAATGGCATAACATAACAGTCTCAATCTAGTTTAGGGTAACAGAGAGTTGGAGCCTATCCTAGAAGCTTTGGGCAAAGGCAGGAAACCAATCTGAGCTGGGACGTTAGTGCATTTTAAGACCCACACTAACGCTCACATGGAGCAGTTTACCTAACCTGCATGTCTTTGGGGATGCGAGAAGAAAACTGAAAGAAACCTCATGCAGAGAATGTGCAGACTCCATACCACACAATGACCATGTGTTTGATTCAAACCCAAGGCATTGGATCTTTTAGGTAACAGTACTAACCACTATTCCACCTTAGATGCAGAAATATTTGTAAAATACTGTTTCTTAAGCAATACTGTAATAATTCATAATTAGAAAAATAACTTTTTCTCATAATTTAAAAAGGCCTACAGGAAAGCTGAATTTCACTGTGTAATTCAATTTATTTTTTATGACACAAATTGATTTCCACCAAATTGTTTTGTAAACCTTTACAAATACAGAACAATTTGAGCAAAACACAAAATAACATACAGTCTTGTAATGTAAAATAAACAGATAAAAAGAGCTAGCTGAATGGAAAACATTATACATATTTATAAAACATAAATTGCATTTGCATATATGTACAGACTTTTTTAGTGCAAAATTATGGCACTGGAGAGAGTGTGAGGTTGAGTTCTGCCTTAATCACTGTGTTGAGATTACATGTTCTTCCCATGTCTATTGGCTTGTCTCCATGTACTCTGGTTTTTATCTCATACAACCAAAAGACGGCAATGTTAGGTTTACTGATGTCTCAAAATCTTCCCAAAATGGGTGAATGTTAATCTAAGCATGGACTGCTTACTGCCTTGTGCTTGATACACCTGTTCTGACTCCCTGTGACCTAAAATTGGATTAAGGGGTTGGGTAAATGGATAGGCAAATGGATATATGTATTTTTGTGCAAATTACTGTTGAGTGTATGTAAATAATAATTTAGAAAATGTAAGCATGGAGTAACATTCTGGTGTGACTGGAAACTTAGTTAATTGTTTTGAAAATTGGAACATTTAAAATTTTTATTTCCTCAAAGAACGAGATATTTTTGTTATATACAACAGAGTAGAGATGTAAATATATATATATATATATATTGTGGTCCCCGGCCGGGACGCCCAGCAGGACCAGAGGAGGGCTTGTGCCTCCTCCAGACCGCGAGGGGGCGTCCATCCTGGTTATGTTGGGGGCCTCGGGTACAGGGCTTGGAAGCCCAGCCCTGTAGGGACCCGTGGCCACCGCCAGGCGGCGCCCAGGTGCCTGAGGAACCCTGGATCCCAGCACTTCCGCCACACCAGTAAGTGCTGGGGGGAAGACGACAGGGGACACCCGGACGGCTTCCGCCACACTGGGGTGTGGCTATGACTGATTGCCGGGAAGCAGCTGGAGCCCATCCGGGTTCCCATATAAAGGGCCGTCTCCCTCCAGTCATTGGTGGATGTCGGGTGGAAGAGGACAGAGCTGGAGAGAGGACGGGAGGCGGCCAAGAGAGAGAGGCACAGTGACCGAGAGGGCTGGACTTTGGGGAATCGGTGCAAGAGGCACTGGGGTTTGTGCACTTAACATATTGTAAATATTGGCAAAAATAAACGTGTGTTGGGTGAGATATGCTGTCCGTCTGTCTGTGTCCGGGTCCCAGTCCACAATATATAAACAAGCAGCCATGCCATTACCCGGCAGGATGGATGCCAACTGGATGGAAGGACTGGGGGAGAGAGTATCCACTGGGCACTACCTTCCCTGGAACACTAGTGGGCAGGCCTCCTGGGTGGCTGGGTCACCATGGATTCTCGCAGGGAATGCTGGGAGTTGCAGTTTGGTACAGCCCTGTTGGGTTCCATGGGGGCTGCCAGGGGGAGCTGCAAAGTCCCGCAGACTCCCAGGACCTACTTAAAAGGAGCCACCTCACTCCATTCGTAGAGACAGAGTCAGAAGGTGGAGGATGAAGCTTGCAAGTGGAGGAGTGGAGGAGTGGAGGCGGATCGAGTAAGACAAACTACTGTATGGGACTGTGCTTTAGATCTTTGCTGTAACGTTGGGAAATGAGGGAAAGTGGTTCCCACGAGAAAGAATAATAAAACTGTGATGTGCTACACTTTGGTTTCATTCAGCCTGTTGTGTTGGGTTTGGGTCAACTATAGTGTCCTGTACTGTATATATATATATATATAAACAAATGAAAGGAACACTTTTTAATCAGAGTATATGTATAAGTCAATGAAACTTCTGGAATATTGATCTGGTCAGTTAAGTAGCAGAGAGGGTTATTAATCATTTTCAGCTGCTTTGGTGTTAATAAAATTAACAACAGGTGAACTAGAGGGGCAACAATGAGACAACCCCCAAAACAGGAATGGTTTAAGAGGTGGAGACCACTTACATTTTTCCTTCCTCATCTTTTCTGACTGTTTTTTCACTAGGTTTTGCTGGACAAGGCCTGGGAAGGTCCTGAACCCATCATCAGGACCGGTATCTGCTCCTTTGGGCCAGGAGGAACAGGATGAACACTGCCAGAGCCCTACAAAATGACCTCCAGCAGGCCACTGGTGTGGATATCTCCGACTAAACAATCAGAAACAGACTTCATGAGGGTGGCCTGAGGGCCCAACGTCCTCTAGTGGGCCCTGTGCTCATTGCACAGCACCGTGGAGCTCAATTGGCGATTGATTGATAGATCGATAGATAGATAGATAGATAGATAGATAGATAGATAGATAGATAGATAGATAGATAGATAGATA
>JANRMT010062794.1:2949279-2967619 GCA_026402145.1 Polypterus bichir lapradei
ATAGATAGATAGATAGATAGATAGATAGATAGATAGATAGATAGATACTTTATTAATCCCAGGGTGAAATTCACATACTCCAGCAGCAGCATACTGATAAAAACAATATTAAATTAAAGAGTGATAAAAATGCAGGTATAACAGACAATAACTTTGTATAATGTTAATGTTTACCCCCCCCTTTACCCGCCCCCGGATGGAATTGAAGAGTCGTATAGCGTGGGGGAGGAACAATCTCTTCAGTCTGTCAGTGGAGCAGGACAGTGACAGCAGTCTGTCGCTGAAGCTGCTCCTCTGTCTGGAGATGATCCTGTTTAGTGCATGCAGTGGATTCTCCATGATTAACAGGAGCCTGCTCAGCGCCGATTGCTCTGTCATGGATGTCAAACTGTCCAGCTCCGTGCCTACAATAGAGCCTGCCTTCCTCACCAGTTTGTCCAGGCATGAGGCGTCCCTCTTCTTTATGCTGCCTCCCCAGCACACCACCTCGTAGAAGAGGGCGCTCGCCACAACTGTCTGATAGAACATCTGCAGCATCTTATTGCTGATGTTGAAAGACGCCAGCCTTCTAAGGAAGTGTAGTCGGCTCTGTCCTCTCTTGCACAGAGCATCAGTATTGGCAGTCCAGTCCAATTTATCATCCATATCAGTACAGATATCCAGCAGTTTTTTTTCCCATTGAGATCTGATGTGTTTTCAAAGTGTTCCTTTAATTTTTTTGAGCATTTTATATTATAATTACATGTATTAATAGAGTATTGGCAGTGCATAAAATACATACTTTTAATAGCATTTTACAATGTCATGTACTGTAGGTAACATCTGGGTCCATAAAGGCTTGTGGTGGTTGAATAGCTTTCATAGACACTAGAATTCAAGTCCATGTCAACATTGAACTTTTTTGTACTATTGTTAGTTTTTAAATGGTTTACGGCTAACTGTTGTACATTTTTGGTAGTCATTTCCAGCAGGGGTACTGGAGGCTATCCCAGCCAGTAAAGGGTGCAAGACAGGAACAAACCCTGGACAGGGTGCCAGTCCTTTGCAGGACAAATACAAACGCACACACAGACCTAAAACTAGGGCCAATATAGTCTTGCAAATCCATCTAACCTGTATTCAGACTATGGAAGAAAACCAGAGCACACAGAGGAAACCCATGCAGACAATGGGAGAACAAGCAAACTCCAAGCTGGGAGAACCGTAAACCTTGGTCTCCTTACTGAGACGCAGCAGCACTACCAATGTGCCGCCATGCCACCCACGGTTGTTAATATTGAATTTAATATTTTTAAAAGAAGTGCCCATTGAAAAGATAAAACTGATGTTGAAGTCTCAAGCTAAAAGTGTTGGCTGAAATGGACTATGATAGATAGCAAGTCATTGTGGTGCTTTTCTTATTAAGTTTTAGTGGCAGAGAAATACAGAATCTCTTGAAATTAAAATGCTCCAGGTAGATGCTGCACAAGGTAGTAGCCACACAATAATTACCTCAATTACAGTTTATTCAGAGCATTTAAAAAACTGTTTGAATTAATATATACAGCATGAATGCCTGTTATGTGAAACATACAGAGACTGAGGCATGGTTTTAGGTATTAAGAATTGTGTTTGGATAGGAATCCGCAAAGTTACAATACAATAACAGAATAGTAAATGATACTAATATAATGGATTTAAGTGTAATTTCCGTTGATGGGCTTCTAAAGGTAGCTAAAGTACAAAGAATGTTTTTCAGATGAATGATGCTCTATTATGGAAATAAAATGTAATCTCTGTTTAAATGCAACATATTTTCCACTCTTTCTCTGACTCTATCAGAAGAGACAGAAGACATTATTAAAGGTAGCAGTTCCTGGCAGTGATTGGTAAAATCAAAAATAATGAATGATGCACATAATTGACATAAATAAAATAATCAAGAATGAACAAAAGAGACAAAAAACATGAATTTGAACCCCGGCCAGGGAAGAAACCCTGACCGAGATATTACAGCAAGTAAAAGGCAAACTTTATTATAACAACTACCCCTTTATGAATACTAGTTGAATGTAGCACTCCAATTGTAAATTATAGGGTGACCAGATTTCAAAGTCACCAATTAGGATGATTTGTAGCATGTATGCCCATGCATTAAATCCATTCTTATTTGTTTAATGCCTGTGTTATCTCATCACTAACAGAGAGGGATCAGGGCACAGAAAAGAAGCACCTATACCAGGAAGGCAATGTAGAACAGTGGTGAAGGCTTTCAACTTCAAACCATAATGTTGTGGGTTCAAATCCCACCAGTGACACTGTGTGACCATGAGCACATCATTTCACCCACCTGAGAATCAATTGGAAAAAGAAATGTAACCAATTGTATCTCAGATGTTGTAAGCTGCTTTGGATAAAAATGTCGGCCAAATAAATAAATGTAAACACATATGATTCCACACAGTGCTTCAAGTGGAAACAAATAAATGTTTTTAAATGTTCTTCACAATATAAGAACGGCTTTGGCCACTTGGACCTCTGTAACAAATACAGCCTGGTTTAAACAAATTTTACAGGGGTGATATTTTACAGCTTTTGTTGGAGCTTGAGGCATTAGAAGAAAAGAAAGTTGAATTGTTTAATTGCCCAAAAAACACAGTTAAACCTCAGAGCAGGGGAACCTCATACTGAATGGGCCAATATAGATAAGACTGCAAGGAAGACTTTGAGCAGCATGAGAATAGCACAATGTAGCACATCAACAACACACATACTGTTTCAGGAAAAGCCTAATGCAACATCAAGAAAACAACATCCTGGACCTGTTCATCAACTCCCAAAGGGAAAATTGCACCTGCCACCAGAGATATATTCTGTTATTTTACTCTTGTTTCTTTTACTTTTGCCTAAAGCAGGTAAGAACAATTTAAACCTCTTTTATTGATGTGTACACATGACAGAATGAAAAGTTGTCGTAGTGCCTTCGCTAAACTTATCTTAAATGATGAATATCATACCATTTGTTCCATACCATACTGAGTTATAAATATGGAAGATATTTAATGTGTTTTTGTTTTTCCAGAGATTTGTTAGACAGTGATTCTAGATCAACAATATGTTATCCTTACGTGTAGCATTGACACAGCTACAAAATGTGACCTAAACTAACAGTGTATAGTAATTGATCCTTACAAAGACTGCTATACGGTTGCTCATAAATCCAGTGTGGAGCTACTAGATAATGGCAACTTTAAGCAAGTATAGGAAAAACATGATAAAATTAAAAGGTAAGAGATACGTATAACAGATGAGCTTTTATTCTGAGAATAGTGTATTGCGTCACTCAAAGCAAAAGTAAAGAATGTAAGCCCTGTAAGAAATTCACCTCTCACTCACACACTCATATAGAAGCAGAACAAACAAGTGAAAGAATCATACAAACATTACTAGCATTATAAAATAAGCTGATATAATATGTTCCTTGTCTGGAATGTTAGCTATTGATTCCTTATACTCTAAAAAGAGACAATGCCCCACTTATTCTTCAGTCTATTGCAAATGTTTTGTTTGACACAATTTCTGCTAATATATTAAAGCAACTTTTAAAAAGTCTGCTACTGAGTAAGAGCATAGATTATGTTTTATATGCTGCAACCTGCTCCAGCTGAATATATTACAAATAATTTATTGGGTCTATTTAGATGAAGTTCTATTTGTAAGGACATATTTACTGATCACAGGATACAATTACTTATTTTCTTAGGGTAAAATTAATAAAATAAAAAATAATCTGTGTATCATGCAAAAATTGGTGCATCAATAGCTATTTTAATAAAACATTAAAATGTATGCTACAAAAGGCAGTTGAGGTAACTAAATTAAACTGGGATTAGATTCTGCCACTTCTTGCATTTGCCAAAAAAGTGGTAATTTGAGATTTGATTCAGTTTTCCCCTTTTTTTACTTTTGTATTGAAAACAGTCTAGAAGTGTTTTAAATATTACAAAAGAGAAATGACAGCATCATCAACCAAGAGCATGTACTCTAAGACTGTTAGAGAAAAAGCATATCTTCTTGTGAATTAACATTTAGAAGCTGCCTATTCTAAGTGAATGTGCCAACCTTCAGACAGAACTTCTGGCATGTTACTTGGTCTTGTTATTGGTTTAAATTTACTAATTGAAATGCAGAGGGAGCTGCAGTATGTGGTGCCACAGCACATTAGAAAATATTTTTTATTGTACACAGACTCATCATTTAGACTCATCAAGTCTGACAGTTAGTAGTCATTTTTATAGTCTATTCCACAATCTTAACCACAGTTTCCTACTCGGTTGCGTAAACACTACCATGGGTTGATGAGTTTATTGAAATCTAGGATGTAGCCAGTATATTACAACATTAGACATAACAATTTGGTATTGGAAAGTGTCTTCCCCTCTCACTATGCTCTGTACATGTGACAAAAACAACTCTATAATGCAGAATACAAAAAACAAGACTATATTCAGCCCCCCGTAAGGGCCTCTGGCAGTATCATCTGTTTAGATTGTATTCAACATGAATGATATTTCATAGTAAGGTAGACAGGTTGGTAAGGCCCCAAGTAACCTATTACAAGGTTTACTCCCTATCATATATGGGGAACATTAATGGACCACCTTCTCAAATGCTTAAAGATACCAATGTAAATTTGTGTTGAATGAAGGTACAGCTTGTCTTTATGTATCTCCATTGCCAGTTTTGTCACCTCTTGAGTGCTTCTGTCCCCATGGTCACTCCACGTTTTCTCCTTTCCAGACAAAGTTATTCTTCTTCCTGTCAACTCTGAGCTCAATTGGCCCTGGCAGATGGTGGCTTTTTAAAACCATATCTGGGCTATTCTCCATAATGACTTCAAGGGTGCAAACCAGATATCTTCTCAAAGGCTCATATATTCTTATCTGATCTTGGCTTGTCTGTCTAAGCCACAAAGCAATGAAGGCTAAAAAACTAGTACTCTCTGCTACCACTGTTTGCTATGCCTCCCTAAAAGTGCAACCAGCTGCATGTATTTGAGGCTACAGCACCAAAAGACTATTGCCCTTTACTTTATTTGTGTTTGGCTACATCACTGGCATCTGTTTCCTTTGCCTGTATAACACCAACAATATTTGTATGTTACTGTGCTCCTTGGTCCAGTTACCTGGAATATACCATCTTTTTTGCCTCTCTCTTTCTCTCTCTGTTTTATAATTTTTTTTTTCACATCTTCTTGGACAATGAAAGAAATGTTCAGTTCAGACTATGTACTTTGAGTGGATCCCACCTTGACACTGTGTATACTGATATGGTTATGGCTGAAATCACTGTGTGCACAGTGGCTGTAAAGTAATGGTTCTATGCTTTGGTTTATGAAAATACTAGCAATGTCTTTTATTTAAAAATTTAAAGAACAGAGGAAAATTACAGATTTTCTAATTGTTCATGATTAAGAAAACACACTAATTTAAAGGTCCAGTAAGTATGTAAAGCTTAAAAAAATCAGGAAACTTGCATATATTTTTATTGCACTATAACCAGACAAACTGTCTATGTTGTATTGTAATATAATAAAATCATTACTTGATCATCTAGTGACCTTTAGCACTTCTCCATAATCATGTGCTCTTTATATTATATTTCACTGAGGCATGCACAACTTTCAGGATTTGTACAGGAAAATGAAGAATTTGTATTACTGAGGTTGTACACCATGGTCATTATGGAATAAACTTAGGGTCACCTAATCAGTTTGAAATTTTTTATGGAAAGTGGTTAAAAAATATTATTACCATAACTATGCATTTACGTTATCTTGTGTGTTACCATTCTGAGGACCTGATGGATGACACATTTTGAGATTAAAGCAGTGGAAGGGTTTGATGTGACACCAAAAGTCACATATTTGTTTCCTCCTCAGCCATGAAGATTCCCCCATCTGGTGGTGTCAATGCTCCAGTTGACAACTCAACTGTTAAATAACTGTGACTATGATACCTGATAAGATACAGGGGTTAGAATGCTTTCCAACCCTTCTCTTTTGTACTACTCCTTGTTTTTCTTTCTAGCTTCTGACAACATTTAAGACAATTTCATGCTTGTCAGGATCCACATTAACATGATACTTAAGACTTCCTTTTTGTGGCATGTGATCTCATCTGATGTGGCCTTCCCCTTTTTTCTGGAAAGCTGCCTGACAGATCAGAAATACACATTCAACACTTAATGTTGCATGATTTAGACACTAAAAAATCTTAACCATACTTACTAACAAGGCACCAAAAAGAAGTTTTGAGATTATGAGTTATTCATTTCCCTCTTAAAATGAATTAGCATCATC
The DNA here is from genome assembly GCA_026402145.1 of Polypterus bichir lapradei. Taxonomy (NCBI): domain Eukaryota; kingdom Metazoa; phylum Chordata; class Cladistia; order Polypteriformes; family Polypteridae; genus Polypterus; species Polypterus bichir. Next base: position 2,955,620 of record JANRMT010062794.1, read on the forward strand.
ACAAGGTCTTAGTCTGCAAGGATTTTTTACTTTGTGTAAACTTTAGCAATGTGGTCCCAATCAATTTTTACTTACATTTAATTTTTAATTGCAGAGCATACAGTTCGACGGCAAAACAAATCACTTTTCAGTAAAAAGGGATCCAATGCTCTATATATTGTAGTAAGAACCCTATCTTGAGGTGGTGTCATGCAAGGGTAAATGTACTCTATGTTGTTTTTTCTTCAAATATATTGAAAGTAATTATTGATTCGAATAAATTAAGGTTGGAATGCACTTAGGAGATAACTAAAAAGAGCAATAAATAGGACTCTACTGTCCCACCGTCTATTACTAAACAGGACTATGTTTTTTTATTATTTTATTGATTTTATTGAAATCACACAACATTCCATACAAATAAATCAATTTTTACAAAAATAAGATTGAAAACAAATCAACCCCCACCCCCGAGAAAGAGAGCTAAGCCAGCAGAGTAAAACTTAAAAGCTAGTACAAATAAGTAAATAGATGAATTAATAAGTGAATAAAGATAAATGGAGAAGAAAAAAAAGGGGAGCGAATCTGCTTCTTCAGTGCTTTAAAAGTTTATTCTAAAATGTTATTGATTAGATCCTGCCAGGTTTTGAAAAAGTTCTGCACAGATCCTCTAAGTACGAATTTGATATTTTATCGGTTTCAAATACTGGATGACTGACTTAGAATAGGAGAGTTAGGATTCTTACAGTTTAGCAAAATACGTCTACATGCCAATAGTTTAGTAAAGGCAATTACAGTTTGTTTGTCCTTCTCAACTTTGAGCCCATCTGGAAGAACACCAAATACTGCTGTTAATGGGTTAGGAGAGATTGTGACACCAAAACTGTCTGAAAGGCATTTAAAAATTGTGGTCCAGAATAATGTTAATTTGCTGCAGGCCGAAAACATCTGACCCATTGAGGCTGGAACTTGATTGCAGCATTTGCAGGTTGAATCTTGCCCTGAAGACATTTTGGGCAATTTTAAGAGAGACAGATGTGTTTGATATATAATTTTGAATAATTGAATAATTGTATGCTTTGCACATATGGAGCTCGAATGAATTCCCCACATTGGTACCTTCCACTCCTTTTCTGAGATTTTGAGTGAGAGATCCTTTTCCCATTGTCCTCTTGGATCTTTGAAAGGGACGGACTCTAGAATGGATTTATATATTGCAGAAATGCTGTCTGAGTGCTCAAGACTGATCAATATTTTTTCCGGCATAGAGGTAGGACTATGTTTTTTATTATCTCAATAGGGTAATTAACCCATTTATCCACTTCAGAATGCTTTTCCTCTATTTTCCCTGTCTTGCCTTCAAAAATGTCTCATCTCAATACCAGTACAAGATTTTGACTTTGATCCAACTCACTTTCTGACTCCAGATTCAATTTATAATACAATATTAGGCTACAGAGTCGTCAGCATATCCTGAAAGAGTCTCCCAGTCTTACACTGATGCCCCTTGGAAACTGCACTTTTGAGACACCATCTGCAGTCACATAGCTTACTGATCTTTGGTTGCCTCTGTTCTCTGCTATAAATTTCTTTTAGGTAATATCACAAATGAATACCTCTCTTGTTCATAGAAGGCACCTTATGCTCTTGGCAACTTGTTACAATATGCATAATTAATATTTATTTTGTTATGCATCTTGAAATAAATGAATACATGAAAGAAAATTCATTTAAGCTTTATTTTATATATGTTACTGAACTGTACCTTTCACAAATATACCACTATAAGGTGCTTTACAAAATAAAGAAAATAACATTGCAAATGAACAGTCACATAGGTGTAAACAATCCAAACACATTTCCAGTCCCAGAGAAGTACTAAAATTCTGGATAACAAATGCAAATGCTGTGATATCAGATCAAGAAAACAACGAACTGGATTTTCTTAGTAATTAATTGACAGTAATAATTAATATAACATACAGCAAGTTTATCATCTGCGTGGTGTTAAACAGAGCAGTCCAAGTGAGATCTTTCTAGACAGTTTCAGAGAGTAAAAAAGCTAATAAAGGCTAATTAGCATTTGATGAATGTTATGCAGTGCAAAAGTTCCATGGGGTAAGCACAGTCAGCAGGTCTTTTGGAGAATTTTGATTTACAACTTTTATAAGCAATTGCAGGTTGTTTTTGAGTCATACAGATACTGCACAGGAATCTGGCCTGCTCAGAATTATTGTGTGATTAGAGAAAAATTCTTTAAACAGTATTTTTACCATATTACATTTTAATTTATGGTGGAAAATAAGTGAGACGACAATTGTAGTAATCCATCTGAGAGGTAAAGAAGCTGGAACAGAGTATGTTTACATTGATTGATAAGACGGACATTACAAATACACTATAAGGCCAAAATTATGTGGACACACCTCCAGATTATTGAGCTCAGAGGTTTTAGCAGCACCGATTGTTAACAGAAACAAATAGTCATGCAATCTCCATTGACAAAGATTACTAGTATAATGGGTCATACTGAAGAGTTTAGTGATTCAGTGACTTTAAATTTGTCACTATCCTAGGATACCACCTTTGCCACAAGTCAGTATGTGAAATTTCTGCTCTGCTAGATCTTCCCCTGTCAACTGTAAGTGTTATTACACCAGGCAGGCAGTGTGGCATAGTGGTTAAGGCTTTGGTCTTTGGACTTCAAACCCTAAGTTTAAATGTAACCATGAGCAAAGCACGTCACCTGCCTTTGCTCCAATTTGAAAAAACAACAGAAATGTAGCTAATTGTATCTCAGGTGTTGTAAATCACTTTGTATAAAGGTGTCAACTTAATGCAGTTAGTAAAAAATAATAATATTGTGAAGAGGAAGCTCCTAGGAGCAACAACAGCTCAGCCACAGAGTAGTATAGCAATCAAACACACAGAGGTGGGTTGCTGAGAGATGGCACATAGAGTATATATAAATTGCCTATCTTTGCTGAGAGATGGCACATAGAGTATATATAAATTGCCTATCTTCTGTTGCATTACTCACAGCAGAGTTCCAGATTGTCCCTGTAGGTAAACATCAGGTAAACAAGTGCATTGGGAGCTCCATGAAATGCGATTTCAGTGGCCAAGCAGCTTCTCACAACCCTATGATCACTATATGCAATGTCAAGTGTTAGCTGGAGTGGTGTTAAACATGTCTCCATTGGACTCTAGAGCAGTGGAAATGATGAGTCCTGCACAGCTATCTGGCCGTCTGATGGATGAATCTGGGTTTGGCAGATGCCAATGGAACACTACCTTCCAGACTGCATATTGCCTACTATAAAATTTGATAGAGAAGGAATAATAATCTGGGACAGTTTTTCAGGATTGGGCTAGGCACTTTGGCTCCAGTGAAGGGTAATGTTAATGCTACAGCATACAACAACATTTTAGACCATTGTGTGTTTCTAACTTTATGGCAACTGTTTGGGGAAGGCCCTTTTCTGTTCCAGTATGACTGTGTCCCTGTGCACAAAGCTAGGTGGTCCATCAAGACATGGTTTCATGAGTCTGATGTGAAGGAACTCAAGCGTCCTGCACAGAGTCCTGACCTCAACTCGACTGAACACCTTTGGGATGAATTAGAATCCCAGCTGGAAGCCAGGTCTTCTTATCCAACATCAGTACTAGACCTCACAAATGCTCTTTTGTGTGAATGGGTACAGATTCCCAAAGACACACTCTAAAATCTTGTGGACAGCCTTTCTACAAGAGTGGAGGCTGTTATAACCCCAAAGTGGTGGTGGTGGTGGTGAAGTGTGGGGGGTTCAGGGTAATGTATGGGGTTGGCTCCATTTTAATGCTCATGGTTTTGGAATGGGATGTCCAACAAGCTCATAATAGCGTGATTGTCAAGTGTCCACTAAATTTTAGCCACATAGTGTAGTTTTGTAGCTTATAGAGTAGTCTTTTGACATCCAGACGTGGCCGTGCAAAGCAAAGATCATGCAAATGTTGAATGTGACAGGTTTAGATGAAAAGCCACATAAAAGCCTCGCTACATCACCTTGCATTTAATAATAAACAAAAATGATTCAAAGAATGTTAGGTTATAAACTTGTTAGTTACAGTAGGAAGACAATAAAAATGAAAAGCTCTGAATCTACTGTATATCTTACAATGTAATTAGCATATGCACAAATAAATGCATAATATAAATAATAAATGCCTTAATGACTAAGGAGTTGGGGCTGTAAAGCACAAGTTCAGTCCGAACTGCTGCCTCTAATTTGATCTGGAAAAAGTCACACCTTGTGCTGAACGTATACAAATAATTGTGCGATACCTGAAAAGATACTCATTTTCAAATATTTTGCCTAATACAGTAAGATTGCTTTGGAAGCACAGTCCAAGAAGCATTGGTGCCAAGACAGTAGAATCTTTGAGTTCAAACTGTGATCAGCACAGCAGTGCATTTAGCCCAGAAAGTAAACTAGTTAGGACAGAGCTCAAACATACATTGTTTCTGCTGCTCACCTAGATTTTGGATGCCTATGCTGCCTTGTAATATGCATGTCTGACTTGATGCATCTTTTTTATAAGTTATATTTGCTTTAGATGACTAGTCATTGGGAACCTTTGAAATCACAGACCCTGCATCATGATGTGTATGAGATGGCATTTCAGACCAAAAGCAGCATTTATTAAGCAAAGTGTCATTTCTGCCTCCAACTCTCATTCAGTTTTTCTTTCTTGTGCTTACGATACTCAGATTTTGTGAATTATGAAAATCATAATCTATTGCTGTCATTGGTTATCCCTAGTGCTTCTCTAATGCCTCACGGATTTAAAATCATAGAACAAATCTTATAAAGAATATTGGCAAGTACAAACAGCTTATTGCTGTTAATTTTGCAAAGATAATATATCAAAGTGGAAAAGACCAATCCCACTCTGTTGACAACTTCATCCTTGGAATGCCAAAATAAAAAATAAATTGCCCACTTACTAGTGAAGCTAAAAAGACTAGGTTAATTCAACAAGTTCAATAGCAGTAATGGAAATTGCAATTCATTACAACTGGTAAACTGTTTTCTTTAGTGTAGTATACCATAATAGCACAGTAATTGATTAGTTTTAATATACTGTAAAGGCAGCACAGCAGCACAGCATTGGTGTGTTGCCTCAAAGTAATTAGATTCCTGGCTGAGGTGCCATCTATGTGGTTTTTGCAAATATTTATGAGAATTTCCTCCAATAGTGATCAATGGCTGTAAATTGCCCAGCTATAAATGAATAGTTATATGTGTTATAGCCTAGACTTTCATGCAGGACCGATTTCTTTCAGCCAGTGCAGCCAAGAAAGAGTCTTATTACCTGTGGTTATATTGTAGAATTAAAAAGTTTTAAAAAGGAGGAGTAAGGTGTCACTTTTTTTACTATTATTAAAATGTTATTTTTATAAGAAAGACATACAAATAATATCATAGGAAATTTAGGACAGATAATGTCATTCAACTCAAAATGAACCATTGTTGACCACATTACGTCCCATGATGCTGTTGCAGTTGTGATATCACCACATAAACATTATTCATTATTATAATTAGTAATAGCAGTAGTACTATTAATAAAGCCATGTGTATAGTGAAATTCTTACTTGCATACCTGATCAACACATTGCCACTCTCTGGAGCCATGAGTATAAGAATGTATTAAAATACAGAATTTCATTTTAATTAATAGAAAACACAGATCTGCTTACCTGATGTACTAGTTACTCCCTTTTCTATTCTCCCATTACCTGAAATCATATTAACTCATAGAATAGAATATGTAGACTATTTAAAAAAATGAAACACAATTATCAGTCTTGTTTAATTCAGTTCAGGGTCACAGGGACTTGAGCTATCCTAGCAGCATCTGGTGGTGGATCATCAGAGGTGACTGTGTGCAGAGAGTGCAGACCTATAAATACCTGGGAGTGCAGCTGGATGATAAATGTGACTGCTCTGTGCAAGAGAGGACAGAGCCGACTACACTTCCTTAGAAGGCTGGTGTCTTTCAACATCAGCAGTAAGATGCTGCAGATGGTCTATCAGACAGTTGTGGCGAGCGTCCTCTTCTATGAGATGCCTGGACATACTGGTGAGGAAGGCAGGCTCTATTGTAGGCATGGAGCTGGACAGTTTGACATCCGTGGCAGAGCGACGGGCGCTGAGCAGGCTCCTGTCAATCATGGAGAATCCACTGCATCCACTGAACAGGATCATCTCCAGACAGAGGAGCAGCTTCTGCGACAGACTGCTGTCACTGTCCTGCTCCACTGACAGACTGTGGAAATCGTTCCCCCCCCACACTATTCGACTCTTCAATTCCATCCGGGGGGGTAAACGTTAACATTATACAAAGTTATTGTCTGTTATACCTGCATTTTTATCACTCTTTAATTTAATATTGTTTTTTATCAGTATGCTGCTGCTGGATCTATCTATCTATCTATCTATCTATCTATCTATCTATCTATCTATCTATCTATCTATCTATCTATCTATCTATCTATCTATCTAATTACTGGCTTTAAAATGAACAAATGAAGAATTTAATCATTAATTCATACATAAACTTTCACTGAAAGCGTCATCATAAAAATACACCAACCAGCCACAATATTAAAACCACCTGCCTAATACTGTGCAGCTCCCCCTCATGCCGCCAAGCAGCTTTGACCCATCGAGGCATGGACTCCAGAAAACCTCTGAAGATGTCCTGTGGCATCTGGCACCAAGATATTAGCAGCAGATCTTATAAATCCTTTAAGCTGCAAGGCTGTTTTTATAGCATATACCACAGATCACATATGTGTTCTAGCCATGGAAATGAGTGCTCACCCCAGTAGATGGGATTAAGAGGCTCAATGGAGTACAAAGTGATATAAAAGAGTTCCAGCAATCAGTTTAAATAGATATGGCACTGTTTTAACTGTCCAGTTTTCATTTTTTAAACAGCAGATAGGGGGCACAAAATTCTACAGCTCTGCTTCTGCTGAGGAAATGAGTGTCCCCTCCAGTGGATGGGACAGAGGGACACAGCAAACATGAAGGTGATATACAAGCAGTCCACGGGTTACGTACGAGATAGGGACTGTAGGTTTGTACTTAAGATGAGTTTGTATGTAAGTCGGAACAGGTACAGTGGAACCTCGGTTCACGAACGTCTCCGTACGCGTACAACTCGGTTTACGACCAAAAAGTTCACCAAACGTTTGCCTCGGTTCACGACCACACAATCGGTATACGAACAAGCCAGTTTCCCTTTCGGTTTGTGCATGCTGATGATTTCCGCACGTGTTGCATTGTTCTCGGTCAGACGTGTGTGCTTGCTCATGCGTGCATGCTTTCGCTGTGAACTCTTTGTGCTCTATTTCATTTCCCTTCCGGTTCGTACACGCCGATTACTGTATTTAAGCATGTTTTGAGCCGCTCCCTGTTCATTGTTCTCAGTCAGACGTGTGTGCTTTATCTGTGATCTCTTTGTGCACTACAGTATTTCGTGTGCTTTTGCAGTTAGACATGGCTTCTAAGCAAGTGAAGAGTGGTGAGAAGAAAGTTTTGCAGAAAATTGAAATCGAAGTAAAGAAAAATTATTGAAAATATTGAGCGTGGCATTTGTGTTACTGATCTTGCCGCCGAGTACAAGAAGTCAAAACCTACGATTTCGACTATTCTAAAGCAGAAAGAATCTATTAAAGCAGCTGATGTTGCAAAAGGAGCAGCGTTAACCAGGCAGAGACCTCAAGTGCTGGAAGAGGTGGAAACAACTGTTTACCAGTTTACTCATTTACCAATTTGAGAACCCTCATGCTTTCAAGCAGCACAATGTAAACAAAGCCAGACTGCCAGTGATGTGGAGGGCAAACACGAAGGGTTAGGTCACAAGGACTTTGTTTTTGGAATGGCTGCATGAGGCTTTCGCTCCCACCAGCTAAACAGCTAAAAACACGAGAAACCCAAGAAATCACACGAGAGAAAACACCTGAAGGAAAACATCCCTCTATCGCGGAGCCAGACTCTCCACCCAGTTCCTCCTCACTTCATGCCAGAACTCGACTCATGCAAGGTTGTTTTCTTGGTGGTTTGTTAGTTTTTGTATTACGGATTTTTCAAATGTTCATTTTTTGGTTCGTAGCGTGAATTGTTGCGGTGTTACTTTTCACTTTTTTCAAATGTTCATATTTTTTTCCCCTTGCTTAAAACTCATTAAAAAAAGTGTTTATACAGCGATCGGTTGCAAGGCTATAGCGCAAACTCCTGTAATGTTATTTTCTTGGTTGTTTGTGGTTCGGATTTGTTCAAATGTTCCTTCTCACCCCCCAACCCGTGCTTACAGTAAAACTCATTAAAATAAGGTGTTTATACAGCGATCGGCTTGCAAAGCTATAGCTCGAACTGCTGAAATGTTACAGAGAGGAAGAGAGAGCGCGTGCTGCTGAAGGAGAGAGAGCGAGCGTGCGCGGGCTGCTGAGAGAGAGAGAGAGAGAGGGTGCGTGCTGCTGAGAGAGAGAGAGAGAGGGTGCCTGCTGCTGAGAGAGAGCGAGCCTGCGCCTGCAGCTGAGCAGGGAGCCTGGATGTTTTGTGTCAGTGTTATTCAATGTTTTTACATTAGTTTACTATTACACTGTGCATTCTATGGTGTAATTAACTATATTTGTGCTTAATCTTAAAAAAAATATATTTACATACAGTTTGTACTGTCTGGAACGGATTAATTGTATTTACTTACAATCCTATGGGGGAAATTGATTTGGTTCACAACAAATTTGGAACAAATTATTATTAGGTTCCACTGTACATTATTTTAATAAATGCTATTGTTGACTGACTGTAACCAAGTGCTCTGCCAATGAATGATGGAGTTTCACCTCTCTCTGACCTTTTTATTATTTCTACTTTATTTTCAATGGTGATGGTTTTTCTCTTCTTTACTATATCACCAGCACTTGCATGAGATTTGTGTTTCAGAGACATTCTTGAAGGGTGAAGACAAAAGGTTAAGATGAGCTCTTCTGCACAGCACCATACATGCTATCACAGCAGGAAGGCACCAGTCGTCAACATGTGTGATGTACTGATAGACAACTTCCTACTAAGTGCATAACAGTACAAGCAGGCTTGCTATTGAGAATGAATGGGGACAGCAACGGGCGATTCACCATTCGCCCACCACACAGTCACCTCCACTACAGTATGCTGCCTGCAGCGTCCGCCCACCGAGAATGAACACGGTGCAGCCAAAGGAGGGTAGTGAATCGCCCACCACCGCCCCCATTCAACAGGCAGCCAACCGAGGCAGACTACAATGCTATCCCCCTCCGCCCCATTCACCCTCAATAGCCTCTGTTCAGCCACAACCAGGTCACCGCTTACAGCATCACCAGCCGCCCACCGAGAATGAACGGGGCAGCTATGTGTGGTGGGCGGGCAGTGAAACACCCCCCTCCACTCTATCCAGCCTGCATTCAGTCAGGAGCAATAGCTGCGGTGGCATCCTGCACATGAGTGATAGCTGTGGCCCCGGTGACTATGGACCATGGGTCACCGCTTGCCGCCAGGAGACGCCCGAGGGACACTACACTGTGCAAACAGCAAAATCACCCCCCTCCAGCCTCCGTCCAGTCACCGCTTGCAGCGTCCCCAGGGCGAAGATGATGGAGCGGCAGTTACTGAGGCGTATGTGTCGCAACTGTGGCCCCGTTCGTAAGTCGTAGGTTGGATGTCCGTTATTTTGAAGAATATGATAATTTCTGTATTCATTTTGGAAGCAGCAGACAGGGGGCATGCCATTCTATGGTGTTGCTCTAGCCATGGAAATGGGTGTACCATGCAGTGGATGGGATGGAGGGGCACATGAAATTGATATAGAAGGTTTTCTAGAGCCTCTTACCATAAATATTGGACAATTTCAGCTTTCCGGGGTTCATTTCGCAAGCAGCAGATGGGGGCATGCATTTCTACAGCAAAGGCCAACCTGTGGAAATGAGTGTCCCCTCTGGTGGAAGGGATTAAGGGACACAACAGATATGAAAGTGCTATGGATGACTGCCTGATAGGCTTTTTAATGAAACTGTGCATCAGCTGTAATCCCTTCCCAATTTTAATGAGTGAAGGAGCAGTTATGACTGGTAAGGTTTTTTTTTTGATAGAACTTAAAGTATTTCATTCAAATGGTTTTAATCACTCATATGGCAGAGGTGAAATATGAGTTCAACAGCAAAGTCTTTGTTGTTGAATTTTATTTCCTCCTTTTATCCTCAGGAACAACTACCTACGTAAATGTTTAAGAGAAAGTGATCATTAATAGCGTGAAAGTGGATAACTACATTTATTTTAATGAATTGTCTTTTAAATGTCTATATACATAGTTTTAGGGTTTTGAGTAATACATTATTATTATTTTTGATATTTTCCTAAATCTTATTTTACATTTTTCTTTGTTGATGAGCTCCTGTTGAAGAATTTATTGGTGGCAGAACATATAGCATGGCATGCCAAAACAACTGAAAATAAAACTAGCAAGTGTCATTTTTTGATACCATTTTAGCAAAGTTTACTGTCCACCATCAATTACAGAGAGCCCTGGTAATAATGTGTAATACACTTCCAATCTTAAAACATAGACTTCATGAGATAATTGTGCGTGAGGAAACAACGGGCAGGCAGCTGCGTGTGCATGTTTACTGACAGACAGGGTGGCATTTTGCATGCAGAATGTGTTAAATCAAAAGAGAAATGGCACACAAAGATGTGCAAACATAAGGAGATCTGTGACACATCTTGATGCACCTGAGCCAAATCAGAAGGGACACTGAATTTGGTGGGGCATGGAAATCTTTGCAACAACCCTTCTGGCAGGATTGGCTGGATGGCAACCCTGGGCATCGCATTAGGCACACACACACACTAGAATGGACTTAATTTAAATCCATCTACTCCACATAGAAGTGGGAAGGGGCGAAGAGGTAGAGGTAGACAAAAAAGAAAAAGAAGATGAAGAAGAGTCTTTATTGCAATGATAAAACTGGAGCAGACAAATGAAAAAACAATAGAGACACGGAGAGAATCTGCAAACTCCACAAAAGAGGGTGCTCAAGGTGGACCCCAGACCTGCAGAGAATGTCCTCAATGTAGCATTCATAATGTAGTCAGGGTTAAACATTTAACTCTGGATGTAACTCATAGACATCATACAATTGGGTTATGCCAAAGTCTAAACTTGACACAACAGATAACCTAGATTCAAATGATGAAAGTTGCACATTTATGCAACTTAGTTTACTCAACAGTTGTCAAATAACCATCCCACAACCTCAATCCTAAACATAGTGTAACCAGACATATCAACTTTATAGTCTACGTACTTTACAATTGTCACTACTAGCATGCTAAATGGGGTGTTATGCCTGTGGATTATGGTGGAGTTAAGGGGTATTTGGAGCTGTAAGGTCTTACTCCAGGGTTTGTCTATTTTCTTGCTTGACTCCTGGCAGAGTAGGGGCTGGGTTAAACAGGGAATGTTGTCATATTGTCTGGCTGGTGAGAACTTCTGAAAAATGTGCACTGCTACTGGTCTTTTTTAATGAAAGTACTGAGAGGTCAAGCAAAATAACACCTTTTATTGGTTAACTAAAAAGATTACAATATGCAAGCTTTTGAGGCAACTCAGAGCCCTTCTTCAGGCAAGATATAATCTTGATTCATAATGGCTAACATGGTACAACACCCTAGTACTTAATGACAGTACTAAAAAGGTTATTTAACCTTTTTACCATTATGTCTGGTTACATACACGCCATCATCCTTGCGTTTATGTATTTTAAGTGAACTGTAGGTAATAATTGAGGGTGGCTGTTGGAAAAGTATTTGTTGCAGCAGGTCAAGTTGGCTGTCAGAATGAAAATCATGGGAAGAAGAAAGCAATCTATTGTGTTTTTTTGTCAGAAAGGACTGCATGATAGCTTTTAGTTGTAGTGATTGTATTGCATAT
>JANRMT010062794.1:2967629-2991933 GCA_026402145.1 Polypterus bichir lapradei
GAAAGGACTGCATGATAGCTTTTAGTTGTAGTGATTGTATTGCATATGAATGTGATTATTAATTAACAATGATGTCATTTCTGCATATTTGTGATATCTCAAGAGTGTTGGACAATTTTAAAAGTTTAAAATTTTCCATTCACTGAATTCCCTGGGCACAAGGCACATGTAAAAGAAACGGACGACCCCTTACAGAATTTCAGTCTGCTCGTGATGGACATGTTAGATATAATTCTGACCTAGCCTGACAGACGTACACAGCAATTAATCCAGTAGTACACTTTGAAACCAAAAACAGAATACACATATAGTCTAATGTCAGTTATAATGAGCTTCTGGCTTTCTTTGTACTTCTTGAATATTAAGAAGTAATTGAAAAGCCTGAAGTTCAAATGTGCCGGTCAACAAAACCTTTACCTGAAAAGCATTATGGACAGCAGATTACAATTGAAAAATGTTACTGCTTGCTTGCAGGTGTGTGGATTTTGTTGAGAACAACTTTCCTGTCACTTTACAGTAGTTGTGAGAAATCCTTTTGGAAAGAATAAAAACATTCTTTGACACACTGATAGAGACGTTTACTAGAGTCTCCACACCTAAGCAGAATTTTGTTGTTGATAAGTCATTTATGCTTTAGAAAGTCATTTGGAAATAAAACAATAAGTACCAGTTACAAGTACAAGTATAAGTACTTGATCTGGCGTAGTATGTCTACTAAACAACAAGTACAGTTTATTGGTAGCTTGGCAAAAGAGCCTAGAGTCTACAAAATGCCTAAAAACTAAAACCAGTGATTTGTTTTTATTTGTATTTTATTACATTTTTAAATGTATTATTTTTTTTTTCATTTTTTTAAAAATTTTTTTAAAATTAATTTTATTGTAATCATTCCGTACAAATCAATCAATTTTTACAAAAAGTAGGACTGAGAACAAGTCGACCCCCACCCCTGAGAGACAGAGCATGGCCAATGGGGTAAAACTTAAGGCTTGTAAACATACGTTAATTGATGAGTTTGATAAGCAATAGAGATGAATGGAGAAGAAAAAGAAATGTGGAGATAATTGCTTCTTTTGTGCTTTAAGAGCTTATTCTAAAATATTATTGATTAGATCCTTCCAGGTTTTGAAAATAATCTGTATAGATACTCTTAACTGAGTATTTGATTTTTTCCAATTTCAAATAGTATAAAACATTGGTTTCCCACTGACTTAAAAGAGGAGAGTTAGGATTCTTCCAGTTTAGCAAAATAAGTCTGCGTGCCAAAAGTGTAGTGAATGCAATCAGTTTGTTTGTCCTTCTCCACTTTAAACCCATCTGGAGGAACCCCAAACACAGCTGTTAATGGGTTAGGAGGGATTGTGATACCAAGGCTGTCTGAAAGGTAATTAAAAATTTTGGTCCAGAATGATGTTCATTTGGTGCAGGACCAAAGCATGTGACCCAGTGAGGCAGGGACTTGATTGCAGAGTTCGCAAGTTGGATCCTGCCATGGAAACATTTTGGAGAGTTTTAGGCGAGACAGATGTGCTCGATATATAATTTTGAGTTGAATAATTATATACTTTGCACATATGGAGCTCAAGTGAATTCTCTGCATTGCTATTTTCCACTCCTTTTCTGATATATTGATTAAGAGATCTTTTTCCCAGTGTCCTCTTGGATCTTTGAAAGGGAGGGACTGTAAAATAATTTTATATATTACAGTGATGGTGTCTGAGTCCTTGAAATTGAGCAATATTTTTTCCAGCATGGATGAGGGTGCAAGATGAGGAAAATTGGACAGGTTCTGTTTAACAAAGTTCCTAATTTGAAGATAGTGAAAGAAATGTGTACCTGGAATGTTACATTTGGAATGTAATTGTTCTGAGGATGCAAAGATGTTGTCTATATAAAGATCTCTAAGCAAGTTAATCCCAAATTTTTTCCAAATATTAAAAACTGCATATGTTTGCGAAGGTTGAAAGAGGTGGTTTTCTTGCAGAGATGCCACAGATAAAAGTTTCTTTTGTATTTTTCTTTCAGAAAATACCTAATATTGTGAAAATAATTTGGTGCCAGAATAATGTTTTTAAATACTTTTCTCTCCCCCTCTGTCACTAGTTTAAAGATTCTGGTTGTGTTTTTTTAACTTTGGATGTTTCATTGTGTTTTTTTTGCTGAGGGATCACTTGCTCTTCTTGTATTGTACTCTGAAAACTTGCAAGTATACTTTTAAGCTTTGACATTGTATGCTCGTACTATATATAAAGTATATACTCTTGCTGTCCATACAGCTATTGTAGACTCTCTTTCTGTTCAAGTCTGAACTAATCCTAAGCCTTGCCATTATGTACTACTTTTTCTGAGATTCCCTTAGCACATCTAGGTGGTGCCTGAAAAAAATTAGGGGGCCCCTACACCCATGCCCCCTCATTTAAGCACATTTGAGAATGTTATATTGTTATATTGTTATTGTTATGTCATCAATTCCATGTGAGGAATTCCAAAATCTGTATTGGAAAAAAAATAAACTTTCAATTATTATTGTATAAAAGTTCATAACAGTTTAAGACAGAGCAGGTAATTTTGTTTAAGCCTTAGACAGCTAAAGATGTAATCAAAGTAGTATAATTATTCCCCATGGAGTGCATACACAATAACACCACCTTAAACAGCTCAGCAACAAAGCTGCCAGCTCAGCTCAACTTTACCTGGATCTCAGTTCCCAACATCACAAAACTGTTATCTTCTTCATATTGTTTGCTCATGTAGCATATATAGCCAGTCAGTTACATCTGACTATTCGTCTTGGCTGGGAGGGGTTGAGCGTGGGCTTTGCAAAGATCTGGTGCACCTGGTTTTTGCCTTGCCCCACATGACCCTGGAATGGAAGGATTAAATTATTGGTAATTTGAACTTGGTATGAAATATTGAATGACTTTCACTTTTGTGCTTTCAGTTGTTCTGCACTATACACTGGGCCAAAGCATGATTCTCAGGAGCTGTCACCACATAAAAAATGGCTCTGGGCCAGTTCAATACAGGTAAGGAAAGTGATTTATTATAAAGAAAAAAGTAATTACAAGGAAGGCAAAAAATGGATGGAACAAACATATACCAATATGAGAAAAAATCATGAAGGTGATGCCTTCTCTGGACCTAGCTCAACACATTTAGACTAACTCCCCAACTCAAGAATATAATATGGTCCTTCTTACATCCAATTCTTCTCTTTCCTCTTGTGTGGTAGAGTCCTCATTTTTATTCTCAACATTGTTGTCATTTTTGTAGTCATCCTCCTACTCCTTCTCTAGCAAACCCTTGTCTTTGCTCTTTTCCCAACTCCAAGCTCACTCAGCTTAGGAGGTGAAACTGTTTATAAGTCTACAACCAGGAGCTTGTCTGGTGCCATTTTAATCTCAGAGGAAGCACCTTCAACTTATCTCCCTGAAGTTACTACAAAAACAACACTTAACATGTTCATTGTCTGTTTGTAATTATCATGTAGATGTCTTCTGCAGTGGGTTTCTTCACCTGATTATTGTGCCATTTGTACTGACCTTGCCCCAGAGCATTTGGGCAGCAGCTCAAGATGTGCTCAAAAGATCCCACCACTGGGGGATTGTGGACAAACTGGAGACTCCACTTTGCCCCAGCTGAAGATAATGGATGGACTGGGCAGATGTCATACACTGCCTAAACTAGAGACTTAATGTGCTTAGGCTCCACCTTCCATAAGTCAGACAATGTCACATTTTGGTCCCTGACCTGTTTCACCTCTTCCAGGCCCCTTGCCGTTTCATACTGACAGAATAGTTTACACCAGTAATGTAAACACACAACTAGGGAATTTGTAAATAGATTTATGATATTGTTTACTGTGCTGTACCCATGAATAGTGCAATATAAAATAAAGACTATCAGATCAGGAAAATTGGGCTACACAGTGGTGCAATAGTTATTGCCACTGCCACACAGGTATTCACAGGTAGTCAAACACCAATAAGGTATACACTATACAGTATGGATGAAAGATGGTTTCTAGTTATCTGCTCTGTATGAAACCATATCTGAGTCATCAGAGCAAAAGTCCCTTATATATTAATATCACAAATATACAGTATGAAGTATTGTCTGAAATAAATCAGCTACTCCACATCTGAAGTAAACCATATTTGTTCTGCGATTATACACCTAAAACAGGAATCGTAAATGATTTTTCCAAACATAGATGCTGTTTAGGAAGTCTGATTCAAAGACAAAAACTGAGCAGAAGACTGTCAGTTGGTGTTGCATTCATTACCAGGTATCCTTCATATATAAAAAGAGGACAGTCTGGCTAATATTTACTCTTTAGACAAACTGATAATAAAAGGGAGGCAAAAACTTTTCAAGAGCCACTGAAATAAGCTGGGATACTACAAGCAGATTTTGCTGCTGCCAGCTAACAACTTGGAGGATTCTCACTTTAATGTTGTGTTTCTATGGTCAGGAATGGACTGATGAGGCATCCAGGCCAGGTAATGACTTCCATCTGGGATGTGTGCTCCCCTGCAGTTTACACTGTAACCTTGTTATCTATTACAACTTACTGTAATAATATATTCTTATACCAGTAATAAAGGGGGAGAAAAAAGAAAACTGATGGATTGTTCTCTTGGCATGTTGTTCTTTGCTACTGTTAGACTTTTTTGTTTGTTTTTAGATTACACTAACGCTGCTTAGCAGATATCAAAACAGTAGTAAAAAAATACTTCCAGCAGAGAAAACAGAAATGATTAATTTTTTTTTTTACTAGTGCATAGTTCTGCCAAATTGGCTATCGTTTTCTGTAACGCAGAAAACTGTGAGAGCAGACCATCTGCCAAAATGAAAATGTCTTTTAGCCTGTTATTTTTTTTCAGCATCACTATATTCACAGGAAATAACCAAGATTTGTGGGAACTTATTCATTATTTTGCATTCTCAAAAAACATTTCTCCAATTGCATCTGATCTGATGTTCAAAGCAGGCTATGGTTTCTATTTTTTGTTATACTATGCACATGTCACGAACACAATGATTTCAAGGATCTGTAAAAATATTTGCAGTGATTGATGATCTGTATGGCATTTTTACTTAATTTGCAAATGCTAATATAATATAAAGGTGGTACTAGTCATAAAAGGTTTTAATTAAAATTATGACCAAATGCTCGAAATAGCACCGTGACCTTGAACTATGTAGATTAAGTGGGTTTGGAAATGGATGGATTGATCGCTCTGTATAGCATTTTGTGACACTAGACAATATAAAATAAAGACTTTCCAATATTTTATGGGTTTTCTGAGAATGCTCTCAATGCAAGCATGCTGCACCCACCACACGATGAACCACCTGGAATGGGACCAGAGTGCAGTAGGTCAAAGCTCAGCACCACCCTGGAATAATGTGAGGTTTTTTACAGTGGCTGGAGTGCCAGTCCTGCCACCAACCCCCAAGTTTTCCCTGTAAGTTGGAGGACCTGCTTGCATATAGGCATTATATAATATGCAAACCAGAATGATATGTAGATACATTTCTTAAAGCTCCTGAACACATCATCAATGATGTTAACCTGGGGTCCTCAGGTATTTCAGGTCTTTTAAAAGTACCAGCCATGCTTAATCAGGCCATGGCTTGGGCTCAGCAAATAGTTGCTTCTTCCATTGGACCTCCACTCTTGATCTAGAGCAGCGCTTCCGGATTGGGGGTGCGGTGTTTGCAACTGTTGCTGGGGGTGCCAGAATCCATCGAGGAAGAAAAATGAAAAACATTATTTGTACAAAATCTTAATTTATCTAACCATTCCTAAATAATTAAATGGGCAGGCTATTTCGTATCAGTGCAATACGCTGCTTGTTAAAATGGATGACTTCCACTCTTACACGCACTTAGTACTGCGTGGGTATTATGAACTATCGTATCTGTTCAAGTTCTATTTAAATTTTAAATATAAGTAAGTTTTATTTAGTCGACAGAAATATCTTTGGTAGGAATGTAAGTTAAATTTAGTCATCATTGCATAAATTTTTCTTCACCATAGAAATTAAAAGACTAAATTCAACTTACATTCCTACGAAAGATATTTCTGTCGACTAAATAGAACCTACTTATATCCAAATATAATATATACAAATTTTATACATTTATAAATGTATATAAATTTTATTTATATACAAATATAAGACCTATAAATATCTGGGAGTGCAGCTGGATGACAAATTGGACTGGACTGCCAATACTGATGCTCTATGTAAGAAATGTCAGAGCAGACTATACTTTCTGAGAAGGTTGGCATCGTTCAACATCTGCAGTAAGATGCTGCAGATGTTCTACCAGACGGTTGTGGCGAGTGCCCTCTTCTATGCGGTGGTGTGCTGGGGTGGCAGCATAAAGATGAAAGAGGCCTCACGCCTGGACAAACTTGTTAAGAAGGCAGGCTCTATTGTAGGAGTAAAGTTGGACAGTTTAACATCTGTGGCAGAGCGACGGGCATTAAGCAAACTCCTGTCAATCATGAATAATCCACTGCATCCACTGAACAGTGTCATCTCCAGGCAGAGGAGTAGCTTCAGTGACAGACTTTTGTCACTGTCCTGCTCCACTGACAGACTGAGGAGATCGTTCCTCCCCCACACTATGCGACTCTTCAATTCCACCCGGGGGAGTAAATGCTAACTTTTTTCATTTTTATTACTATTTAATTTAATATTGTTTCTTTGTATCAGTATACTGCTGCTGGATTATGTGAATTTCCCCTTGGGATTAATAAAGTATCTATCTATCTATCTATCTATCTATCTATCTATCTATCTATCTATCTATCTATCTATCTATCTATCTAAATAGAACTTGAAAAGATATATTTTTTTGAATCTGACCGCGCATTTTAGATTGACTTGACGCGCACTACATCGAGCCCGCATGCTATTGTGCTCTCGCCTGCCTGCCTCAATAAGTCACCGTCGCTTCGCTCTTACTTTTTTACTGTTCATTTAATCATGGCTAGTCACGAAAAAATTAGAAAATGGAAGGAGGATTACACTGAGTATGGCTTTACCAAAACAATTATTGATGGAGAATAAAGTATCCATTATTCATAAAGCTTCAATTGGTGATCTGTTTTTCTGCGTTAACCTCATATTTTTTCATACTTCTCAAACCAAGGGGGTGCGAAATTGGCCTCGTCCGTCACAGGGGGTGCAAGGGTAAAATGAATCGGGAAGCACTGATCTAGAGTCATCTCAAAGATCTTCTTGCTACCTCCAGAAGTTCTTTATGTCTCTTCTCCTCCCCTCTTAGATGATACGAAGTGTGCTGAAGGCTCAGTATAGTGATTATCCTGCAAGGCCCTTGCAGCTAACCTCAATGGACATTCATCTTGCCTTCCTGCCTTGTTTAAAACATTCCAGCACAAGTTCCATGTACTTCCTCTCATGGGCCTCTTCTAGCCGGTCTTGTTCAGCTCCAAAAGAACAAAATTCTTTATTGTTTCTGAGACAAGGAAAATGTTTTGCCTCATGGTAGTTGAGACGATGTGCTTTGGAGATTCCAGTCATCTCTTCAAATACAGAGAGCTGCCAATCCTAACGAATTGCCAGGACTCCCACTGGTTTCTTGTTTCCACCGTATGGCTGCTCACCAGCCTTTACAAAATTTCACATGTTTATCTGCACAGTTAGACATGTTCTTTGTCTGCTTTTAATTCCCATACAGATAGCTTTTTCAATGGGTCTCAGCACCTGATTATGGTGCCAGGTGTACCATCCTTGCCCTAGAGTGATTGGGCAACAACTCAAGATGTGCTCAAACATCCCACTGCCTAGGCATTGTGGAGAAACCAGAAATTCCACTTTGCTCCAGCTAAAGAGATTAAATGGACTGGGCAAAACTGGGCACTAGTAACTCCAGGCACTCATGCTTCACCTTAAATAAGTCAGAATATATTGATGGCTGTGCAGTAAGAAACAAAAAAGGATATGAAAAAATCTGGTACCTCTTGCCGCAAAAAGTGAAATGTAAATTAAAGACTGTCAGATCAGGTAAGTGGGGTTACACAGTCGTGCAATGGTTACTCTCAATGCCACATAGCTTCACCTTCTTAAAATCAAACACCAATGACATATACACTATAAAAGATGTCTTCTATTTATGTGTTCTGTATGAAACTACATACAAGTATTTGGATCAGAAACTCCTTATATGTTAATTCCAAAAATATATGAACTGTTGTCTGAAATAAATTAGCTGTATAAGATATTAGCTTATGTAAGTCTACATTATTTATTTATATTTTGTATACTATTTATTCATTATTATTCTTATCTAAATTTAATTTGTTTTTCTTCACATGCAACTGCTTCTTTGACATGTTTGACATGTTGTTAAACACTCTGAGCTGTATCCTTTGTATGAAAATGTGCAATAGAAATAATAGCTGTTGTTGTTGTACTCCACATCCGATGTAAACCCCATACATTCCTCTTTTCTACTCCTAAATCAGGAATCTTTTCAAGCAAACATGACTTGGTGAATCAATGACAAAAACTGTGCCATGTTTTATAAGGACAAAATGGCCATTTGTTTTATTAATCACCAGGTATTTTTCATATATTCAAACTCTGGACAGTCTGGTTTTAAAATTAGTTTTAATAATAATATTTAAAGCTGAATTTGCTATGCATTTAAGTCATCAACTCATCTACCTTTAGTCAAATGCAATTAGACTAAATATAATTGTACTTACGTGAAAAGTGATGAACTTGATTCTTGTTCAGGGTGCTTTGCATTTGTTATTTCTGTAATAGTTTAATGTGATATATTTAATGGCAGACAGAAAATATCAAAAATGACTGTATATGAGAGTAAATCAAAAGTAAAAGCAATTTGAAAATTACAGTATATGGTAATTGCAACAGATAGAAGATGATGCAATACATCATGTTCTAAATGCCTTATGGGTAGTTCGGTCATGCACAGCTCGGTACACTGCCATTAGTTTAGCTGAAGCCAAGGTCAACATGGATACTCTGCTTCAGTATTGCACCAGGAAGTTTGTAACTCAGTGGCCCTCAGCAGTAGAAAATGATGTGACAAAACCTTGGATCCTTGGTGGAAGAGAGTGCAGTTAATGGCCAATTGAAACATTTTTTAACATTGACAGGCTATGACAGACATCCTAATACAAACTTAAATCTATAATATAACACATGACTTTCCTAACCTAGTGTTACAATATTGGAAAAAACAAGTAGCAAAAAAATCTTAGTAGTGATGGGGGAGTTACAGGCTCCCCATGTTAAGTGATGGAACCTTCTTTGGTTTTATTTTTCACTCAGGCTTTCAAACTCAGAAGTACGTCTCAGGAACTCCAGATACAGGGAAATTTCCTCTAAAGAGGCCCCGAATATTCTGTTGTAACTCCCGTTAGGATGAAGCAATCTGAACCAAAAAAATATGCTATATACCTTGATGTATGTGTAATTGATTGCATTACATGTGATGCTGGAAGTGGTTTCCGTTTTCTGCTAGACACATTTTGCTGCTCCATGTTCCTCAACGTATCGGCAAGCGTCTCGGGGGTAATAGCAGCAATTTCATGTTGGATGTTGTTCTTCAAATCTTCCACAGTGTGAGGCTTGTTCCGATAAACTTTTCCTTTGAGCATAACCCAAAGGAAGAAGTCTGGAGGTGTCAGATCAGGCGACCATGGTGGCCAAAGCCTTTTTGAAATTACCCTGTTGCTGAAGAAGGACTCAATTTCTGCCATGCTCCTTGATGATGTGTGACACGTTGCTCCATGTTGTTAGAAGTAACCTTTCGTTAACTCATGATCATCCAGTTGATTTTGACATCGCTTAAATGAATTGATGACCCAATAGGTTCGCACCATGAAGATGCGCTGCTCAATACTGTACACCACCATCCTGATGAGAAGTTGAGTGATTGAGTGAAGGGGTACGGGCGGTATGTACCCTGAAGTTGCAAAAGGAGGTTAAACGTTGCAACAGCTGTCCGCCGCCTACCTCATCGCTCCGACACATTGGCATCCCGGCTTGTCTGAAGCTCCATATACTGAGGAAAACATTGCATGTTGGTTGTTCAGATTGCTTCGTCCTAGCGAGTTATTACAGAATATCTGGGGCCTGTTTTGAGTGAATATCTCTGTTTATTGAGTCTTTTCCCTTGCTTGTGAATGAATAATGTTATTGTTTGTAGTGAGTGCCATTTTGTGGTGGCAGGACCAGAAGAAGGTGATCCAGTAGTGGAGTTTGGATTACGTCAGGTCTTGTCCAGTGAACTGAAGTCTTCTTTACAATGGACCCTAAAAGAGAGAGACTATGCCAGCTTGGTCCAGTTCAAGCTTGTAGAGAGCTGAAAACCAGCCCAGGAGTCTTGAGTGCAAGGCAAGAGCCAACTCTGAATTTTCCACCAGTTTATTGCAGGGTTCCTTCACTCACAAGGGATCAATTTAGAGCCACCAACTGAACTAACCTGGCTCACTTTGGGATGTATACAGAAACCCCAGTATCTGAATAAAACCCATTTCAACACAAATGTATCAAGCACACTCTACACAGAGAAATTCAAATCCAGGATTCTGAAACTGTGTGTTAACCACTGTATTATGACACCATTTTTATTAAAAAATCTTTTTCAGGAGGGAGTTCAAAATAAATTTGGTACTTATAGTGCTTTTAGTAACTGCTGTACTGTTTCATTCAATGAATGTGTTAATATGTTTACACTCTTTGAGATTAAGTTCTATTATTCTGATTACATGCAATTTATTTCTATATATAGAGGCACTTGTAGCTAGAATACCTCCTAGGTGCCTCTTGCATAGGATATACCATATCGGACATGAAGAACTGGGAGAAAACCCAAGAGATAAAATCCAGAACATGTTCACATGATTAAATCTCTTGACTAGCCTCAGGGCATCTTGGAGTTCATGTTGATAAGGACAGGGTGGCCTAATCTGTCCAATATTGCATGTTTTCACCATGGCCATGAACAAGAAGAATGTATTAAAAGTGCCTACCGCTTAGCATTTTCTTATTGTATGGTGTCCCACTTGTATTATATAGTTTAGAATCAGTAAAATACACATAATTTTTCCAGATGCATCCTCCATTTGCCATTAACCAAAAAGCCAGAGTCTGCTATGATATGCTGGCTTTGCCATAGTGTTTATTAAACACCTAAAAACCATCAAGGTGTTAAAGTTTTAAGTAGTTGGTACTCAATAACTAAGTTTTTAAAGTATATTATCCATCCATCATCCAACCCGCTATATCCTAACTACAGGGTCACGGGGGTCTGCTGGAGCCACTCCCAGCCAACACACGGTGCAAGGCAGGAAACAAACCCCAGGTGGGGCGCCAGCCCACTGCAGGGCACACACACACACCAAGCACACACTAGGGACAATTTAGGATCACCAATGCACCTAACCTGCATGTCTTTGGACTGTGGGAGGAAACTGGAGTACTCGGAGGAAACCCACATAGACACGGGGAGAACATGCAAACTCCATGCAGGGAGGACCCAGGAAGCAAACCCAGGCCTCCTAACTGCAAGGCAGCAGCAGTACCACTGTGCCACTGTGCCACCCTTCCACCTGTAAATGCTATTTTTTTCCTCATGTGATTTAATAAATTATCTTACATGCGTAAGTGTAGCCAGGTAGCAAATATAATGCTAAACTTCACCAGAAAGCAGCATTTTTCTGTTTAATATTCAATTATTTTGGTAGAGAAGCATTCCCATGGACATGGTAGACAAATTCCAGCAGTGAGTACTGACTTTTACAAGTGCTTACTGTGTTGTACATGTCTGCATGAGACAGGGGTTCTTGCATTAGGAGTTATAAGACAGAATGGAAATACTGAGATAAAGTGACAGTACTCCAAATGACCTGACATACTTTCACTGAAGAGTTAGATCTATTTGAGATGGATAAATATTTGGCTTCAGGGATTGTCCATAGGCTGACTTGGATGTGTGAAGATTGTTTGTATGGTCTTGATAATGAGAACATTTGAGGCATGGATACATTGCATATGTTAAGGTAAAAGCTTTGAGACAGATTACTGTCACTCCCAGTAGGTTGTGGAAAGCAATTGATTTATTGATCGCTCTTTTAGCGCTTTTACAGGTTCTTAGAATAAATAAGCCTAAGAACAATGAAATACATTGCTGTCACAATAAAATCAGTAAACTCACCATTTTAAATTCAACAATTATCAAAAATCTACATACAAATATCTAAGCACATAAAATCTAGTGGGTTCTCACCTGAAATATAGTAGTCCAATTTAAAATCCATTCATTTTTTAATGATTCATACATATAGAAAACTGGTTATGCTCTCTGTCTCCCTGTCTAACATGTTGGAATCATGAATTTATATTTCTTTGTATTGCAGGTAGTAAATTCATCTCTGAATGGATGCAGACAAACCCTCACATTGAGCTTCATTTTCTGCCTAATTTAACTGCAACTAGTATGCTGTAAACCAGAAGCCAAGTATGATTTTCCAGGACTTCTTCTATGTACATACCAACCTTTTAGAATGGTCATTATTCAGAGAGTTGTGTTAATGGGAACACGTGTTCCAACACAGGGTGTTTGAAGGGCGTACACAGGGCATTCATTGCTTTTATAAAAAGACTCCAATTCCATGTTGCAGGCACTAAGTTTCTTCCAAAAACATAAACTTCTTTTTAGCAGGCATCAGCAAATGATCCACCTGGCTATACCATCACAAATTATTCTGGATGATGTATTGCAAATTTTCTGAATATTTGGATCAATTAAGAGGAGTTGGCAATATAGGAGGGTATCTTATATGGTTAGAAAAGATATGCACTACAATACTTACATTTTTATTACATTTAGCGTTACTATTGAGTTTTCTGTAGCATCTATGCATACCATTTACTGTCCCACAGCTGCTCTTCTTTATGACATAGAAATCAATTCTTGGAAAAAAAAAAAACTAACCTGATCTAATAGTTTTATTTTTTAATAATGTATGTGAATGTGTAAAAGATCTACTTCTGTAAGGCCAAACAGGGAGTTAAGATGAAAACATACATTAAATCCAATTGGGCATTCCTTCCATATGCTGAAGAGAAAACATAAGGGGAGATGCCCCAAAAACAAGGAGTAGCTGAAGATGGCTGCATTGGAGAAAATACTCAGCACCTGGTAATGCCTGCGAATTTCAGACTTCAAGCAGTCATTGCCTGCAAAGGCTATGCAACAAAGTACTAAATATGATTGCTATAATATACAGTACCTATCATTGCTGTGTCCCAAACATTATAGTGTCCATGTATAAAAAGTGTTGTCATTTTTACATGGTGTGACCGAAATGCATGCAAATACCCTTAAATGAATGTCTGAAATGTGCACTTTAATCTAGTCTGAATTGTTTGATTTTTAACTTTAAACTATGTAGCAGAGGGTTACATCCAGGAAAAAGATGTGTTTGTCCCAAACATTTTTGAGGGCACTGTACTACCACCTATTGCCAATACAAACAGCTAAGAATAAGAAATTAATTTGTTCCTCTTTATGTGCAGCTTAGGCAGTTATTTTTTTTCCTTTGGCTAGATGAGCATCTAAGATAGAATACTGAATGTTCTGCTTATTGTATGTTCCACCCAGAGTTTTCCCAGCTGCATAGTCACCTGTTTGAAAAAGCCATAAAACTTTATTTAAAACTTTTAATGATGACTCTCCTGGCTCAATTTAATCCACAGACAATCTGGTTCAGACAGACAATTTATAACTCCTTCAACTGACATGCAGAACTTTAACATTCATTTGGGTTGAACTTAACCAGATGATCCTCTTCCTATTCAACAAAATCATTGAATGTACCATTTAACTGTTTGCACACATGGGTCAAGGTCATATCATTCACATATTATGAATGATGCAAACTCTTCAGGAGAGCAGTTTTAAATAATACAATCTAATGTATTTCTGGATGCATTACAGATACCACAAATAGATACTCAGTGCAGAAGAATTGGATAAACCATTGGCACTATCAGAATTACTAGATGCTATAAAGTCATTTAAGAGTGGGAAAGCAGCAGGCCCTGATGGCTACCCTGACGAATCTTATAAGAAATTCTCCACTCAGCTAGCTTCCATTTTATTAGCAACATTCATAGAAGCTAGAGACAATAAAATTCTACCACAAACTTTTCGCCAAGCATTAATCACCATCTTTCCTAAACAAAATAAGGACTTATTACAATGTGCATCATACAGACCAATTTCATTTCTGAATAATGATGTTAAGATACTCTCCAAAGTCCTAGCTAGAAGGATGGAGAAAGTGCTGCTTTCAGTAATATCACAAGATCAAACTGGATTTATTAAAGGCTGACATTTAGCTTCCAATCTTTGATGCCTGTTTAATGTAATGTAAAGTCAAACACCCCAGAGATATTATTATCGTTGGATGCAGAAAAGCATTTCATATGATTGAATGGCACTACCTTTTCACTACATTGGAGAGATATGGGTTTGGCCTGAACATTTGTGCATCGATCAAACTACTGTATACCAATCCAGAAGCTTCAGTTTGTATTAACAACATTAATTCAGGCTACTTTAAACTAGAATGTGGTGCCAGACAAGGATGCCCCTTGTCACCACTGCTTTTTGCAATTGCCATTGAGCCACTGGCAGTTCACTGTCAAAATGCTTATCAGATAAAGGGGATTATCAGAGAAGGACTTGAACAGAAAATTCCTCTATATGCAGATGATATGGTACTATATATATAAGACCCACAAAATACTGTGCCTGCAGTCCTAACAGCACTTACAGAATTTCAAAAGATTTCTGGTCTCAGAATTAATTTGATAAAAGTGTACTCTTTCCAGTGAATTTTCAAGTATATAATATTAGATTGGATACCTTCCCTTTTATAATCGCAGATCAGTTTAAATACCTAGGGGTAAATATCACAAGTAAACATAAAGCTCTTTATCAACAAAATTTCGCTGTGTGTATGGAAAAAATTAAGCAAGACCTGCATAGATGGTCAACCCTTCATCTCACTTTAGCTGGAAGAATTAACGTTGTTAAGAAGAATATCCTTCCTAAGCTTCTCTTTTTATTTCAAAACATTCCAATATACATCAATAAATAATTTTTTAAGAAATTAGATTCAACCATAACCTAATTTATTTGGAATTCAAAACATCCACATATCCAAAGAGTGGCCCTACAAACACCTAAGGCAGAAGGTGGCATGGCTCTACCTAACTTTCAATTTTATTACTGGGCAGAAAACATACAAACTATAAAAACCTGGACATGGACACAAATAGATGAACATACACAGGCTTGGTCTGCAATGGAAATAAAATCCTGCAGTACTTCTTTATATTCCCTGCTTTGTGCCCCTATAAATGCAAGTTAACCCAATTATGCTTCACTCAATCAGAATATGGAACCAATGTAGGAAGCATTTTAAGTTAGAGAAGCTTTAATCTGTGGCACCTTCTCACAAGAACCACCTTTTTCAGCCCTCACAAACATATGCACTTTTTAATATCTGAGTCAGAGTCATGTTTCTGACTCAGTTGTATCTGTGTAGCTCAACTCATCCATCATCCTATTCTTCTTTTCCTTAGAATGCATAAGGTCTCCATTATGTATTTTGGGCTGTAATAGCTGATCCCAAACGTTTGGGATTAAATCACTTAGAGATCTGTACATAGACAACGTCTTTACATCCTACGAACAATTACATTCCAAATTTAACCTTCTAGCAACATATTTCTTTCACTATCTTAGAAACTTTACTCAACAGAACCTGCCCGATTTTCCTCACCTCCCTCCGCCCTCTATGCTGGAAAAAATGTTACTCAGTTTAGAGGACTCAGACAGCATTTCTGCAATATATATAACCATTTTACAGTCCCTCCCTTTCAAAGATCCAAGAAGACAATGGGAAAAGGATCTCTTACTCAATATCTCAGAAAAGGAGTGGAAGGTAGCAATGCAGAGAATTCACTCAAGCTCCATATGTGCAAAGCATACAATTATCCAACTCAATTATATATCGAGCACATCTATCTTGTTTAAAATTGTCCAAAATTTTTCCAGGACAAGATCAAACCTGTGAACGCTGCAATTAAATTCCAGCCTCACTGGGTTTACATGTTTTGGGCATGCACCAAATTAACATCATTCTGGACCAACATTTTTAAATGTCTTTCAGACAGCCTTGGTGTCACAATCCTTCCTAATCCACTAACAGCTGTGTTTGGTGTACTCCCAGATGGGTTTAAAGTGGAGAAAGACAAGCAAACTGTAATTGCCTTTACTGCACTATTGGCACACATAGACTTATCTTGCTCAACTGGAAGAATCCTAACTCTCCTCTTTTAAGTCAGTGGGTGACTGATGTTATATACTATTTGAAACTGGAAAAAATTACATTCTCATTTAGAGGATCTATGCAGAACTTTTTCAAAACCTGGCAGGATCTAATCAATAACATTTTAGATTAAGCTCTTAAAGTACTGAGGAAGCTGATTCTCTCCCCATTTCTTTTTCTTCTCCATTTATCTTAATTCACTTATTAATTCATCGATTAACTTATTTTTGCTAGCTTTAAGTTTTACTCTGTTGGCCATGCTTTCTTTCTCAGGGGTGGGGGTTGATTTGTTTGTTTTCAATCCTATTTTTGTAAAAATATATCTATTTGTATGGAATGTTGTATGATTACAATGAAATCAATAAAATTTAAAAAAAAAATTAAATAATGTCACAGACACCCACAGCCCTAGTACAATTCTCTGCGCAACTGCACAAGGAGTGTAGTCCCGTTAAGAGAAATGTGTCTGATAGCACACAGTCTTTGGTGACAATTAGCTGTACTACTGCATACCCATGGAATCAGAGATAGACTCACACTTAGGCCAGACAGTCAAGGCACTGCTATTATGGGGTCCACAGTGTCAAAGGCATTGTGAGACTCTGAACATTTGCATTCTTTTACATAAGACCCATCAAAACTTACTAGACAATAAGAGTTGCTCTGTCAACTTTCAGACTGCATAGAAGTTAAATTTGATGCAATATTGCTGCAGGTTGAATGTTAATGAAATCTAGCTCAAATCACCACTATGTGGAGGTTTATATTTTAGGATGGGGACTTCAGTGTTCTCTTTCCATTGTTCGTTTTCAATTACAATTCATTTTCAATCCAATTTTCAAATAAACTATCAGTTATATCACAAATATTTCAGTAACGGCATACTGCTCGATAACGTGCAGTGAATACACTTGACTTGAGCATTCATACTTTTCATCCTCTTTCTCTGTCTCTGTTTAGCATTCGTTTGTTCAAAGGTTGATGCGCTTGCTGCTTCCTGAGCAGCTCTTCTTTTCTCCACCCTAGTTGCCTGCTGCTTGTCTTCTTTCGTTGGCATCTTTTCATGTTAAAACTGATTAAGTTAGCTTTTGTGTTGCAATTACTTTAATTTTTCACTTAAGCTGGCACTTAAATCTTCAATCTGCCTCAAGAATGATTAGCGAAGGTGGTAGGGAATGAGAAAGGCGCCCGTATGCATGCGCTGCCGAGAGTTGATTCTACAATAAAGTAAAATAAAATTAAAAGAGTAATAAAAATCATCACCCCGAAAGTAAATAGTAGACGTCACGTAGTATATGTGTACCAAATTTCAAGTCAACAGGTGAAACGGTTTGCTAGCTACAGGTGATTTAAAATCCTGGACAGACAAATGAACAGCCACGGTAGCGTATTATATAAGAAGATGTAATCCTTTTCCATATTTCTGGAGAAATCAAGTCAATAATAGTTTGATTGTATGAAGCTGAATAAATACCACCTTAAAATCTCCCCTATTTAAAAAGTTATAGTTTTGTAGTACACTGGAAATAACAGTGTAATTACAACTGATAAACAAGTTAGAAACAAAACATGGTGTAACATTCATGAGCATTTAGTGAGTTATTACAAATTAAAATTGTTAGATGCTTTGCACCATGATGGAGAGAAGGTCTGATGTTTTACTGATAACATCAGCAATTTTACTGAAATTATAATGGCAGACAAATGTTGAAACATAATGTGCAGATAAGTATTTAAGTGTAATGTAAATACTGAATACATATTGTAGATACCAATTCCAAGCAACTGACACACAGGTAAAAAGACTTGAGCTGAGAAAACTGTGCGCCGGTGGGAGATGTGATAGCAGGCTGCTTGCTGTTTGCTGCTTATCAACATATTTAGAGGACAAAAGACACTGACGGAGAGGTGAGAAGTGATTTAAGGTGGAATGGATCTACTAATTTTTTCGCAGGCTCTGGTAATTCTAGTGTTAAGTTCAACAGTCCCATGATGTACACCCACAAGAGAAGAATGTGGAGTGGTATGGTCTTTTGCAACAGTCCCAGATGTTTTTGAATCAGTCACCTATCTCAGTTCCAGGCTGAAGGTGGTTCATGTTTCTGACTCAGTTGTATCTGTGTAGCTCAACTCATCCATCATCCTATTCTTCTTTTCCTTAGAATGCATAAGGTCTCCATTATGTATTTTGGGCTGTAATAGCTGTGGATGAGGTGGCACTGTTTTCCATAAGCGTCATCCCATAAGAAGTTGGCCAGGGCTACACCCGTCCTGCAGTGGAGTGGACGGATCTACTAAGAATGCAGAATAAGGATCAGAAGCCTTCTTTAACAGTCTGAACTTAAAACTCTGCTCCTCCATTGCTTTGAGGAAATTAAGGACTGCATATGACATGATGAAACCCATAAGCAGCTGAAAAGTTGACAAAATTCTTTCCAGAAAATTGTGACTAATTTTTCAGTAATTGAAGTCTCTGGGATGCCATGATGTGCAAAAATTGATTTGAGGTGAATATTCACAACAGAAGACTTAGTGGAAAACAGGTGAGCAACTTCTACCTACCATTCTGCACTGAAAATGCTCAGGTGCTGAGGTTATACCAAATTGAAGATGGTTAAAAAAGAACCTGCCAAAAGGTGTGATAAAAGTGATGTACCTAGCTGTCTCAGGTGTTAGGGTAACTTGCCAAAACTCCATGTTTGCGTCAAGTAAATACATTGGCTCCAGTCAGCTTTCCGAGACTCTGGTCAACTGAAGGAAAAATGTATTATTCTGTATGCACAACCTCATTTAACTTAGTTAGGTCCACACCTAAGAGAACAGCTCAACTCTTTTTCTGAACCACCACTATCCTCAAGCACCAATCAGTAGGCTTCTCCACTCTCCTAATGACACCAATTTTCTCCATGCGTTGGAGTTCCTCATTGACTTTGCACATGAACGGCAGAGGAACCACCCCCTGGATCTTTAGATGGAAGGGCACTGCTCTGAGATTTTTTTAGCATAGAGCCTCTGTATAACCCCTAAGCCTCTGCATAACTTTTTATAGCACTTCTTTATAGTCCTAATTCTAATACTGTCATGCCATGCTATCAATTCTAAATTTGTGATGATAGGACTACCAAGTCAATGCTTTACGCAGATCTATGGTATCTGAGCACAGAATCCAAGAATGCAAATGGCATGAAAAGTGAGAAGGGAACTTTGTTTTTTTTTAATGTGTGATGCATCTTGGGTGCTTCTTGTAGGAAATCCATCCATCATCCAACCGCTATATCCTAACTACAGGGTCATGGGGGTCTGCTGGAGCCAATCCCAGCCAACACAGGGCACAAGGCAGGAAACAAACCCTCGGCAGGGCGTCAGCCCACCGTAGGGAACACACACCAGGCACACACTAGGGACAATTTAGGATCACCAATTTACCTAACCTGCATGTCTTTGGACTGTGGGAGGAAACCAGAGCACCCAGAGGAAACCCACGCAGACACGGGGAGAACATGCAAACTCCACGCAGGGAGGACCTGGGAAGCAAACCCAGGTCTGCTTACTGCGAGGCAGCAGCACTACCACTGCGCCACCGTGCCGCCCCTTCTTGTAGGAAAATGAGAGAAAAATGGAAGAGTGAGCATCTCTGAGGCTTGAGAGAGGTAAATTTGTTCATTTGAATGAAAAGTCTGCTGTCCTTGTCGTTGGCAAAAAAAACATGAGAACCACTGCTCCCTCAATAGGCAAAGAAAGACAGAACAAAATCTTGTGTCACCTCTGTGTCTCCCCTTTTCAATGAAAGGTTTGTATCCCCCACAGTGTCTAGGGGTTGTTGATTAGGTCCCAAGAGAAGTTTTGTCACAGGTTTTAGGGGTGGCTTAGAAGCATGTGCAAAAATATCCATGAACACCTCTTCTTGGATGACAGTCACATCTGCCCCTGTGTCAATTAAAAATTTTACACTTCTGCCCACAATATCCATGTCCAACATCTAAGGGTCATTGGTTGCTGACACAGTTCCAAGAAATATACTGCTGTCCTCTGTAAACCTCACGCACGATTGTAGCTGACAAGCACACACGCTGAAAATGTCCCTCTTAGGTGACTGTTTACTGTACCTCATTTGCAGTGCACAAATGTTTGGGAAGGGAGGGGATTTTTCCACACGATGCTTGCCGTTTTTCTGCTTCACTTAATTCTGTTGTGGTTGTGCTGGTTTTCCTTTCTTTGATGACACATTGCTCTTAATTACTCTATCGATGTAGCTGGCTCCCTTCAAAGTTGCATTTGGGTCAGAAACCCAGCTGTTTTGTTGCTGTTTCACTCCTTCAGATTGCCTAGCCATATTAATTGCTTTCTCCAAAGTCAAATCTTTATCAAGTTGCATGTGCTCTTACAGCCCTACATCAGCTATACCAACGACTACCCTATCTCATATAAGCTCATTTTGAAGCCATCTGTAATTACAGTGTTCTGCTAATGCATATAGAGCAGTTACAAATGAGTCCACTGACTCATTTTCCTCCTTCTTTTTCATGTTAAATATGGCCCATTTATAAATCACGTTTCGCTTGACAATAAAGAAAAAATTAAAGCCGTCTCTTATGGTTTGATAAGTGTGTGCGCATCAGTGAGATTAAGTCCTCTCAAAATGTCATTTGCCTCATCTCCCATGCAATAAATCAGTGTGTTAACTTGGTTATCCTCCGTGCACAAATGCGGTTTACTGGCTAAACGGAAGTATTCAAAATTACAGTATGTATCCATTTGGGCAATTCTTGGGGTTTAGGGAAATTAAATGGTTCCAGTGGCTGGATGCTAATTGTTGCACTTGGTCCTGGTGCAAACCCATCATGCCGTTGCTCTGCATTCTGTACATTCCCTCCATTACAAATTAAAGCTGGTAAGCTTTTCAGCTCCCATTATTAACTTTGAACTTTCACCCTTCACTAAACTTTGACTTTCCTTATTTGCATTGTGCACAAGCAAAACTATATTACTTACACTTCTGACACCATGTTGTATTCGGCAATAGAATAGATATGAATCCGACATGGTGATTCAAAAAGTTAACCTTCTTTGTTCAACTTGTCAAACTCTTCCTGGTCGCCTCCTCCACCTCCACATACATTACACATCAAGCCATGCTCATATACATATTTAAATCATAGCAGAGATTATTACACATTTAGATAATTATTTTTATGTTTCATTCATTTCTAGGTAATTGATATTTTTTCTTTTTCTTTATTTTTATAGTTTTATCTTTAACCTATCTCAAGCAGCAGGAGAGATGAACTAGAGGTGCAGCTTCTACATGCTTGCCTCCCATTAGACTAACTTTAACTTGAGGTCTTTTTTGCCATCAGAAGCAGCTGTCACATGAATTAAAGAGGAAAATAGAAAGGTTGGAGTGACCTCTACAGATAAATAGATCAAGGCAAATTTGAAATAGTAAAGTAATCTGTAAGTCACACAGAATGTTATCTGTGTTAATAGACTAAGTTCACAAATTCGTCAGTGCCTTTCAGTGGGAGATTTTGAGATTTCAAAACTTTTTACAGCATGCTGTATTCAAGATATCTCAATTGAAATTGAACATTCCAGATAAAATTTGTGAAAGAATATACATACCAAATTTCAACAAAAGTGCTCACTCAAGATCCAAGTTGTTTCATGTGGACAGATAGACAGACAGACAGAGATGGTGATCACAGCAGAGGCTTTTTTGCATTATATGCAAAAACACCTAAAAATAGCAATAAATGATGAAGGTTATAATACATTGGGTGGTTCACAACTAATTGGAGGATCAGCCTCAGGAACCATGGACCCTAAGACTGCACAGGTGGTAAACCAGCTAAGGGTAGGGAATGCTGCAGAGATCTGTGGTATCTGGGGTGATCATCTCCAGGCTGGTGGTAAGGCTGTCCTCCTGGCATTGCAAGTACCCTTTCCTTCCATGTGGGAAACAGGCATCATCCCAACTGACTGGAAAACGGGATTTGTCGTCCCTATCTGGAAAGAGAAGGGTGATTGCCTAGATTGCAGCAGCTACAGGGGGATAACACTGCTCTTGGTGCTGGGTAAATACCTTGCTGGGGTCATCCTCAATAGTATCTGTGGTCACTTGCTCACCTACCAACAACTGGAGCAGTCTGGAGTTTTTTTGTAGTCTTTGTCAATTTTAGAACAAATCATAGTACATAAACTGCACTGGTTAAAGTAGTAAATGCGGGTAAATGCTGACAGAGACCATTTATCTGTTCTCATCCTCTTAGATCTGAGTGCAGCATTTGATACCATTGATCACAATATTCTTATACATTGCCTTAGTCAATGGGTGGACCTCTCTGGCAATGTCTTAAATTGGTTTGAGTCTTACTTAACAGGTAGAAAATTCTTTATTTGTTGTGGTAATTATACTTCAAAGACACATAATTTTCTATATCGTGTTCCACAAGGATCAATCCTGGATCCACTGTTCTTTTAGATCTACATGCTTCCATTAGGTCAGATTATCTCAAGGCATAACGAGAGCTACCACAGCTATGCTGATGACACACAACTGTATTTATCAATAACGCCCGATGACCTCGACTCTCTTGGTTCACTGACCCAAGTCTTATTTGTGTTTCTGAGTGTATGAGTTCTCAAACTAAATAAGGAGAAAACAGAAATCTCAGTTGTTGGCAAAAATGGATATAATGAGGGTATTAGAAACAGGCTTGATCCAATAGGTTTAAAAGACAAAACAGAGGTAAAGAATTTCAGGGTAATTATTGACTTTGACCTAAATTTTAAATCGCATATTAATCAGATTACAAGGATACCATTTTTTCACTTAAGGAATATAGCAAAAGTTAGATCCCTTATAATTTTGCAAGATGCTTTTGTTTTTAGTTGACTAGATTACTGTAATGCACTCCTTTCAGGAATTCCTTAAGAGAGACATTAATCGGTTTCAACCACATTTTAGTGTATCCCTGTTAAGCTATATGTGCATTAAATTATCGTTTTAATCAAGGAGCTGCAATCCATACTAATCCATACTATTCTCTACTGTTCTTTTTCCGGTTTTCTGTGACACCACCACCACCTGATCAAAGCATTATGCAGTTCCTTCATGGATTGAAGACAGTACCCCCACAAGACCATTATCATCAAATTCTTTCACGTGAAGCCTGAAAGCCATAGGGACTGATTTAGATCATTTATGTTAGGTAGAATGCCCAGTGAGGGCTGGGTGGTCTCTTGGCTTTGGAACCCTTGTTAATTTTGTTCTTTTTCTCTGTCCAATTTAGAGTTTTTTTGTTTTTTTTGTCTTCCCAGCAACCTGACCTTACTTTATTCTTTGTTACTTAGTATTGCCTAATCTTATTTTTGTTTCATATAAAAATTTCTTTCTTCATCTTGTAAAGCACTTTGAGCTACACCATTTGGTGGAGTACCCAGAGGAAGATCCACACAGACACAGAAAGAAGGTGCAATCTCAGAAAAGACAATGACCAGGCATAAATATGCACCCAGTTTGTCAGATTCATGGTGCTGCAGTTCTGATCTCTTTACAACCACATTTAAGTGTATTAATAATTGTGAAGTTATGAATGAATCATAAAGTCAACCTTTCCTTTCTGACAACTTTTTTTTTACGTTTACTAATGTTTATTTCTAGGATTTTCTTTGGCTCAAAACAGCTACATCTGACTAATGAACCCTAAATGGATAGCTGGTGTACTCTGGAAATGGCACACACTTCCTGTGAAATGACGTTCTTTACTCTACATGCTGCTAATAACTACACTCCAATGCCCAAACTGGTGACAGAAAGACACTTGAGTACTAGAAAAACGTTAAATTAGGTTTATTTTTAATACAGAGTTTTAATACAACATT